>JASCQY010000010.1:8907193-8937487 GCA_030264315.1 Sardinella tawilis
GAAGGACGTCTGAGCTTTCCTGGAGTACAAGCAGAGACAGCGAGAAGATTCACACACACACACACACACACACACACGCACGATAGCCTATATCAAAAGCTCATTACTTCTGCGGGGTGAACAGGCACCATCTCTGAAAGATTGTGAAGAGTTCGTTGACCCAGCATGTATTTACCTTGGCTTACCGCCGGTTGCAAGGTGTGAGCTGGCTAAAGTCGCTGATGCAATTTAATTATAGTCGCAGTCCTTGGTAGCTTGGTACTGCCTGCGGGGATGGCAGACTGAGAGATAGAGTCAACCCTCACCCCCGCCCTACAGCAAGACCATCTGGACTTTCATTGAGAAACTCTTATCACTCTTGAGCGAAATCAGTGGTTGAACTGCCGGTTGTTTTTCTGAGTGTGATTACTATTTGGGGTCAAGGTTCACAACTGAGACACTATAAATTGGCCTGTTGTTTTGAAAAACGACAGTTTGCAGCAGGTGCGCAACTGCCAGTCTACAACAAAGAGAATTCCCTATTGACCAAAACGGTCGGTGGTGGGCATCGTTTTCTAGTTATTTGCTGCAAAGTTTCTGTTATTTTACATCTCGAAGGAATGGAATACGAGTGCCACTGCACAGACGACAACAGGCAACCAACCGCTATTCTTTACAATATCCTTAGCCGAACGGATAATGAGCCTGTCAACAAGAAGCTGAACTACAACTGTGCGCCGCGCAGATGTCACTGCGAGATGCGAAGGACAGTGTATTTGAAAACACCGAACGAGACCTGTAAAACAGCCTCGGATGTGCTGGTAAAAACCATCAGCTTCATGAAGAGTTTGCCAGCGTTCCATCAGCTCCCACCAAAGGATCAACTTGCGCTTCTCCAAAGTTGCTGGGCGCCTTTGTTCATTCTCGGTTTGGCTCAAGAAAGAGTGAGCTTCGAAGTTACAGACACCCCTGCGGCCAGCATGCTGAAACGAATCCTTCTCAACTGTCACGGAGACATTAACACTGTGAAGGAGCAGCCCACTTTGGCTGGGGTGAACACGCTCAAATCCTGCCTAAAGAAATTCTGCAGTCTAGATTTAAGCCCAAAGGAGTATGCTTACCTCAAAGGCACCATGATATTTAATCCAGGTATGTATCCCTATTCTACAGTCATTCATGCATTGTCAGCTCACTCAGGTTTAAAAGCTTTCCAAACCTGAGATACTATAGATTTGAATACTGTACTACCAGAAGTGAAATGCAATGCTGTATTCAAGAACCGATGGCTTTCATTTTGACTGATTAGTCTGTCCGTTGTCTCTTCTACAGATGTTCCTAACCTGAAAGCGTCTCTGTTCATTGAGGGCTTACAACAGCAGGCACAGAACGCATTGAGAGAAGTTCTTCTGCCACTTCATCCCAATGACAGGGGACGCTTTGCTCGCATCCTTTTGACAGCCTCCTCTCTTACGGCCATCACCCCTGCCCTCATCACAGAACTTTTCTTCCGGCCCGTGATTGGTCAAGCAGACCTTCTAGAACTGTTAGCTGAAATGCTTTTCAGCAAATAGCAAGGATCTTGTTTTTGCAAGATTTTTTTTTTTTTTTTTTTGAGTAATGTCTCAATTTTCTGAGACACAATTGGGACTAAGTGATGTTATTTTGTGTAGCAGTTTTAAGGCATAGACTACTTGAAAGCATGTTGGATGAAGACAGTTTTTCAGTAAAAGATAGTTAAATCTGCTTTACCCTTACCTAACACATCCAAGAACACAGGACATTTAGAATTGTTTACAGTTACCAGACAACATTTTTAGAATTTTATATGGAAAGTTACATGTGCAAGTTTTTCATTGTTCGCAGCTGTTCAACAAGATTTTTATCAACATGCAACATGTATTTGTTGTGCAAATATTTGTATGCCAACTGACCTGAAAATACACGAGAATCCAGTATCCAAATTATTTTGGAATAAACTATATTTTGTATCTACTCTAATCTTGGCATTTGTTTGATATACTTGCAAAAGCAAATATGCTAAATGCAATTGATATTCCAGACACCCAGAGCATCTATCCTATAGATTTTCAGTGCCTACATGACATTTCATGGATCATACAGGAAAGCTAAACATGGAAATAGAAAAAAAAAACCAAAGTGCATTTTAACAACTGAAACATCCAGTTAATAAATGATAAAATAATTAATATAAATTTAGAAATTTAAATAGACCCACCCAACGGTTTTCCTATGGGCCAACGCCAATGAAAATAATGATTATGCATAGTAGGCCTTAATGGGAAAGATGTGTGATAGGCCAATTATGACATTAAAACTCCCGCATTATGTTGACTAGGAAATAATTGAGATGAATCGCAAGGGACAGTACACATCTTCTAAGCCTGCGTAAAAGTTTAGTTTGCTGGCAGATGACAGGTGTTTTTCACAATGAAATGATCACAATGCAATAGTTCATGATCCACGATCAGCATGTCACAAGTATGACATCATTAATGGCTGGCAGGTGGACTTTGAGAGGGCCTTGTCAGTGCAGAGCCAGGGGGTGCTTAGCACCATCTGTGACCCGGGGTGTTTATTCAGGTTGACTGGTACCACCGCCTCGTGGTGACGGCACAAGGTGAATGACCTGCCGTTCAATGACTGTCCGACTCAGTGAGGGGCCTTCCTGATGTGACCTCCAGACGACTTGCACAATATGCAACCCTCAACTTCACCTCATCCTGCCCAAAACGCACAGCTGAAAAATAATCTCCATCCTCACCTCAAAGCTTTGTGAGTTTTTTCAACAGACAGGTGTTTGGCAATTAGCACAGATGAGCTCCATCTTCTCTCTCTCTCACACACACACACACACATACACCACCATAAGCATTAATTCTTTACGGTATGCAAGGTGTGGCATGGCAGGTTATAAGAGTGGCATTGTCATGATGCTGGCAACAATTCTTACAGGCGGTCGTTCAACTGGAAACACTACATGCTTTTCTTGGAAAATCAGGATCACAGGCATACGGGCTCTACGTTTATTACAAGTCACAAGTGTGTTTTCCCCCTCAGAACAAGCACAAACTTGCAAGTGCCACAAGGCAAGCTTTGTTTCAGAGACAAGCATAGGAAGCACTCGCACTGAACCTCCTTGAGCAAGAAGCAAGGTAGTTTTACTCCACTAAATCAATTCATATTTGATACTAAATTAGTTTTTTCACAAATACATGATTCACGGAGTATACTGCAGCAAACGGCTAAGATATGTGATTGCATTCTAGACCACCTTCCTGGTGGTGACTGATAACAACCACTCTATCACCCTCTTGTGGTACACTGAAAATGTACTTCAGTCAGCAAGGTGGTATCTCTCACAGGACAAAAGGACAAAAAATTCATCAATCATGTCTCCACCATTCTGTTAATTCCAAAATGGCCTGGCCTTGCAGGCATTCAGCTTGGTGTGAAACTGTGAAAATATTTTTTTCTTTATTACAACCAACACAGAACTGGAACCTGAACAAAAAAACAGTGACAACACAATACTGAAACCACCAAGACATGTTTTATGCCTTTGATGGGACACCTGTGCAAGTTCTTTTCCTTCAGTTGCTGTGACTAAGTGGGCTGTGTTTTCACAATTTCCATTAAACAGGGAGCAATAACAGCCTGAATTTTATGCCACTGGGAAACTTTCTTCTTTCTCTTAAACAGCAATGAACCTCATGCGCACTTAAAAAACAGTGGGATTTAATTTCCTTTGAGTCAAACCTGCTAAACGAGTTCACCACACTATGACCTGGGGTTGGGAATGGGAGGAGGCTGTCACCATTACATTCTAACCCAGTAAGATGTCAACACCTACAAGACAGGAAGACCAGCTGAAAAAAAGGTCCCATTTAGTCAAAGATTGAAGGCTAAGGTATGACCGAAATGGAGAAAACAGGACTGTGGATCAGCATGTTTACATCTTTGCGTGACATTTTGGCCAGTTGCCCATGTTGAGGTGACAAGGTGTGGATTTGTGCATGTTAGCGCCTTGCTTCATTTGGCGCATTAATGTTCTCTGAATTGGTGCATCATTAAAAGTTATTTAAAGCATTTTACCACATTGAAAAGTTATGATGAATGAAAAGAAGTAACTATGTGCAAAGAGCCATTTTCAATTAACTGAACTCTGAAACTTCTGTCTTATCAGATCAAATAACACGTCAAATAACTTCATGATGGTCCAGCTGTATGAGAATGTACGCCATACAAATGCCCAAAAAAACAATTAAGTTTAGACTCTGACTCCACAAAACAACATGAATACACATTGTAAGGGATATCCCCTTTATTTGATAAAAAATAAAACTATGAATTGCTTTTTTTCTTAAAAAATGTCCTAATTTCCCAGAGAAATAGGTTTGCAATTATACAAAAGATGCCTATATAGCTACAGAAGCGACATAAACTGGAAAGCAGTATGACCTGTATACATAGGGGACAGAGACATGTCTGTCTCTATTTCTCTCTCACACACACACACACACAAACACACACACACATACACACACACACCACAAACACACACAAACACACATCTTATCTATAGGAGTACAAGTCTAAGCAGGCCATACATGACAGCACCATCCTGTACAACAATCAATGGCATTTGATGACATTAAGTAAAAGCTCAACTATTATGGCACAGTCATGATATTTGCTACAATACCAAAGTGAAAGTACAACTTGAAGTAAACAAATTTTCTGATCGAAAGCACGAACAATTAGGTTTGAGAAAGATTCCTCCAGTTCTTCCAGAATGTCAACAAGTGAAGTTCCGAAATGGTGGTGGCACTCTTGTTTGGTTGTCTGTTACCACCATGCACTACAAGGCCAAAGCTCTGAGTCCGTCATTTTTGGGAAAGTTTTCTCAGATATGGCAGTCAGACAACCACAAATATCACTAACATTTAACATATTTTAGCAGCGGTCGGCAAGAATATCAAACAAAACAACATACAAAAAAACAAAAACAAAAAAAAAAATTGGCAAAAGTGTCCAAATAGGCAAGGGAAGGGGAGTGGGGTGGGGCAGACATGTCCAAGTGAGTCTGAGTTTTCCACAACCGCTGATAGACGAAAAAGCCTCGGGGTATCCGAGGACGGAGCAGCACTGGCTCAAGTTAAACGCAGCAGAGGGGCCCCAGAGAAGTCTGTGTCGTGGGAGGTGGGGGAGTAGACAGTGGCTGAACTGGATGAGTAAGCTGCGTGAGGAGACAAAGGACAGACGGATGGACTGTTAAACAAGCTGTGGTATTCAAACATGTGCACCTAAACAGCACACAGAGTTAATGCTCATGGTGCTGTGAGATGACCTTTAAAAGCACTCATGTCATCACATTGTGGCAGGGGTGGCCAAAGTAAGGCCCGGGGGCCAAATGCGGCCCTCTGCTCTGTTTCATGCGGCTCACCATGAAGTCAAAAAATAAAATGTAATCTGATGCTAATCTTACATTATATATCCATTACATATTATTTTCATTTTTGTTAATAAAATCATCGAACAGTGTAACGTTCGCAGCTTTTCAGATCTAAAATTCAGATCTAAAATTTGTTCACTTGAAACTGGTTAAAAGCTGGTGCTTCTCATTTTGCACTGACCCTTGGGAGCTTAGATTTTTCAATATGCGGCCCGCAAGCATACTGTATGAGTTTGGCCACCCCTGCATTATGGCAAAAATGCTCGCAACAAGTCATATGATGTGAAAACATAATAAAAACAACAACAGTCCCTATTATAAACTCATGCATTAAATAAACAGAGCCTGCTAGAAAAGAATACATGTACATGCAAATTGCAATAGTTGAGGCAGTAGTTCTCAAACTTTTTCTGCCATTTCCCACTTTGGAAAGGGGAGAATTTTCACTCCCCACATGCCCAGAGCATGCAAAAAAAAAAAGTTTTACAATTTTACATTATGTTTTGTTATAAGTCTCCATCTATTTCATAATGAAGCATTTAACTCTATTACTGAAATCGCATGTCTGCATGTACCCTGGCTGTATCAGAAACAACTAAATCTGAGAACAACTTTTAATATGATAAGAAAAGAATTATTTTGTGTTGGGGGTTGTAGACATTGTAGACATGTTATTTCAAGATCGGATTACTTAACACCGCTAATCATAGATAGGAATGCTACACAGCATAGTTCTCTTGTTTATTTTGATACGAGGTATGTAATATTTTAGTTGCGAGGTCATGAGATATTTGACTGAGATGAATGAAGGGTATGAGATGGATGCACAGCCATATTAATATTGGTATTCTTACGCATCAAAGCTATTTTTCTCGCAAACTGTTCATCCCAGCAACTAAAGAATAACACCAACGTGTCTCCGATAACGCGGATTGAAAGAATGGGCGTGAATTCGTGGGACACAGTGCGGCCGTTGATAGTGCATTGCGCCACACCAGTCATGCATCCTGGAAAGGGCTGAGTTAACAAGACACTTCCAAACCTATTAACCTAACCTCTAACACCAGGGCTACACCACGAGTGGACTTTCAATTATTTATTTTAATTATGGTCAATTATTTATATTTTTTTAATTATGGTCAATTTATTTTGCTGGTTGCAACAAACAATATGCAATGGAAAGCCTCTGCTACAGTATGTAGTTTCCCTGTATAAGCAACCTCCCCCTCCACCAACACTCCGCGATCTTCTACATTACAAATAATAAGTTGAGAGATATTCCCCTAAAGCATAAAGGAGTCTGTGGGGCATCACTGAACTGTAACTGAAGACCATTTATAGATTGCATAATAAGTATGAGGGTTATTTGAGAAGGCATGGAGTGTCAGTGGGGCAGTGCTCAGGTGCACTGGAATCCACTGGGGAACGAGAATGGGCTCCAGGAGAACTGCTGAAAGACGAGACAGCAAACGCCACAGCCAAAGAATCAGGCTTAGTGCAACAAACAAAGACAAGGGCAGCTGGGGGGGGGGGGTGGTTGTGAAGAAGCAATGGCCGCCCAGGGCCACGAGGCTGTTGTTCTCGGGGAGAAAAAGGAGGAAAAGAATGTGCAGGTATTCTATCATGATAGAAAAGGGGGAAAGGAGGGAAATCAAAGCCAGGAATGCCACCAAAGAGCAGAGGGAAGGTGAGAAAATGCCTGCAGCTGACGCTACAACAATGAGGCATTGATGAAGAGTCCTGCCAGATTCCCTCTTTGTGCACCAGTTTAATTTGCAGCCGTGGCTAATGCCAAACAGCTTTTGATGAATGCCCCCTCGACTACATATAATGACTGTAGCTCATAGTGGGTAATACTAGCATCTCCAGCACCACCACCACCTCACAAGTCCCAGAAGGGCTGGGACACTAACCCAGTAGGGCAGGTAATTAAGAAGGCTGCTGGACCTTGGAGTGAATGTGCATTATGGGATGTTGGTTGTTAGGCAGAGAAAAGCATAAGAGAAGGAGGGAAATCCAGAAAATGGGAAAATGAACAGCTGGAGATGAGTCCAGATGTGACAGCATCATGCAGAAAGTGCTTTAGTAAAAATGGGTAAGAAAACAAACCAACAAACAAAAAACATCTCCTCTCAAATATTTGTGTTCTTCAAAGCACTCTCAAATATTTGTGTTCTTCAAAGCATTCTTCAATTCTATCATGATAGAATACCTGCACATTCGTTCAAACCATATTTAGAATACACCTGAGCAGATGAAAATGACTGAGGCTTTAACTGGTACTTACTTCGTCCACTGTGGACCCTCATTCTGCGTGCAAGTTCATCTGATGGAGTCAGGTCAGACACTTTCACTTCAGGTTCAACTACAAGTGAAACAATGAGTGAGAGGTGCTTACAAACACTGTACAGGAAATCAGGATCAGAATTGACATTAACAATATGCCTTCCTGTAGAGGTTACTAGACTGTATTAAACAATATGCCCTCCTGCACAATGTAGAGAATAATATCCTGTACAAACGGCCAGAAATGGGACAACGCTACAGAACACTAGGAAGTAATTACTGTACATGCTTAATTTGGCAAATGCTCAGTCAATCAGTGAGCAAGACGAAACTGGACACATTCAGGAACATATTTTACCCCACCTGTGGTGAAGATATGTAGAAAAAGAATTTAAGAAGATGAGGGTGTCATATATCTTACAACTACTGAAGGTGAGCGTCATTGTTTCATGACCGCTGTCGGGTAGGGTTCCATCCCTTTGTCCATTTGGGAGGAGTAGTGCATCCTGGGAACTGGAGTCCTTGTTCCTACCATAAGAGTTCTTGTTCTTGCCCTTGCGGGTGCTGATGCGGATGACCCCGTGCACCAGACGGCACTCTGCCTCCTGCTCCTCCAGGTTGTAGTCCTGCGCGATGCTGTAGATGAGGTCACTGATCTCGTTGGTCTTGCGCGAGAAGGACGAGTCAGATGTGCACTTGGCCAGCTGTTCGATCTGGTGGAGCTTGTACAGCTCCAGTAGCTTCTTGGTGATGAGCGAGTCTATGTCCGTTCCGCTGTCATCAATGTCGTCCAGGTCCAGGTCCTCCCTGGAATAGATGCTGGACGGCCGCTCCTTGTTGCTGCCACTCTTCACCGTCGAGGGGTTGCGCTTGGCAGGACCTGGCTGGTAGTGCACTTTCTTGCCAGCGATACGCACATCCTTGTAGCGGAAGCTGTCCGAGTTCGGCAGCTCGCTGGGCTTGCGGGTCTCCAGAGGGATGCCGCAGGTGGGGTTAGTCACGGCCATGCCGTTGCTCAGCGGGCGGCTCTCCGCTTCGACGGACTTGGCGGTCGGGTTGTCGGTCGAGCTCTCATTCTGGACGGGCAGGCAGGGCTCGCGTGTGCCGTAGAAGCCACACGTGAGGATGCAGCAGATGAGCGCCTTGCAGCCGCTCCAGCCCAACGAGGTGCAGGAGCTGCAGGCCGCTGGGGCCCCCTGGCCAGCATCAGCTGACCCGGGGATGAAGCCAATGGTCTCAGAGCCACGGCCGTTGGTGTGGCGGGAGTGGGCCTTGCGGGACCCGTTGTGGCTGCGATGGTGATGACTACTGTGGTTGTTGTGATGGTGGTGATGATTGTGATTGTGGTTGTGGTTGTGGTGGTTGCTGCTACCACTACTGCTGCTCAGGAGGTTGTTGTTGGCGTGGTGATCGCGGCCAGTCGAGTCCTGGCTGGTGCCGCTGTCCCGTGAGCAGCTACGGCCATGCCGGTAGCCATCGGCCCTGGTGCGTGATGTGTGGTGGGAAGAGGGCTTGTGATTTGCCCCCGTGCTGTGGCCAGGCATGCCTCACCACATCCAGGGCCTGAGGGGAAGAACACAGAGAGAGAGAGAGGTGGGAGTCATTTTCAGTCCATTTACCAGAAAACCAGACAATTTTGAAGAACATCCTTTCTTCACTTGAACCTGAACTGAAACTCACTACTCCCTTATCATGTAAATCACCAGGTATTGAAACCGTCTCCCCCCATGAGAGTGTCAATTCTAAAGCATCATAGCTAGGACAAAAACTACACTAATGACTTTGCAACACTATCAAGGTCACGGAATGTAAACAGAAACAAACTCAATGGATACTGTAGATAAGAGGACAGAGACAGTCACTTATAGGTAAGAATACCAACCCCTGTAGTACGCTTTTAAACTTCCGCCTACTACTGATCCAAATGTTCTTTGTGTTATTTGATCTAAAGAAAGATTACTGGTTAAATCTAGTGCACTAGTTAAAATGCACCTGAGAGCTGGCATATCATGCAAACAAAATTGACTACAAGTTCCATGGGGTAAATTAAGTTAGCTAGAAATGCCAGACATTTTTACGGGGAAAAAATCTGTAGAAACCTAAAATATACAGTGGATGGATAACTTCTTTAAAGCTTGGGAAGAAAGTCACATACCACAGCTGCAAGAACCAATCTCTTGGATTTCACTGTAATTTTACACCTTTTTCAAAAGAAAACACAGTGCTTACTCAGCCAGAGGAGTCTGTGTTGATGTGAAATATTAGGAGAGTTGCTGCCTCTGGCTTTGTGCACAGAGACAAAACAGAACACAGCAGGTTAAGAGGAAGATTATGCCAATTATGAATTGAACACAGCAGGGGGATTTACGTAAAGTTTATCGAACTAGTTGGTTAAGGCAGAAAAACAGGCCTATTGGTCCAGTGAGGACTGGACTACCACAACATAAGCTACTCTGTATCAGTGTTTAGTAGTTTGACTTCCATTGCATATTGCACCAGTTTACCGTATATGGATGGGTTAATCAGTCCTGAACGGAAAGAGAACTAATGGACAAATTTAATTTCCCTTTCCAGGAAAACCTCAGTCACTTTCCAGGAGAATTGTTGTAGAAAACCAATGAGCGATCTCTGTCTACAATGTGTGTGTGTGTCTGAAACAGGTCACCCTGTTTATGCAAAATGGATCAATAAATGTATAAAGAAAAACTGCTTTGCACGACTATTCAGTGCCGACCCAGTGGCTAGCTACACTTACAGCAAGTTCTCCTCAGGTTTATGGCTTAGTCACTCCTGTGAACAATGCTCTGTGTTACTGTAGAGAGCATGTTGTGCAGCTTTTCATGTGTGACACATCACATAAATACAGGAAATAGATTCCAATATCCGTTCCTTTAAAGCTCAGAGCCCCCAAATCCCTACTAGGAGTAAGATCTACTCCATCAGGTCTGGAATTCAGACCTTCTGCTTTTTCCCAAATAGGCCATAATTACGTGGGTTCATGATATATGGCCAGTGGGCTACAGAGTGCCTTCATGCTGCATAAAATGTGGGTGTACGAGAGTTATGGCCAAAAGGACACTGGCTGACATGGCTGAAGTACAGACAGGTTTGCCTGTAAATTCTGACAAACAGATGACATTAGTGCTCCTCTCTGCGAATCTTGTTTAACAGGCTGAGCTCAACACAGGCCTGAAAACAAGCTACAACTATTACTTTGAATGAAATGTGACTGTTTGCGAAAATACAATCTACTCTCTCCCCATAACACTTAAAATTCACTTCAGTTCAATGCAATTAAGTTACCCTATTGTTTTTATATGAACCTAGGTCAACTAGCCTTCTTCCACGAAGGCCTTCGCTATGTT
Organism: Sardinella tawilis; assembly: GCA_030264315.1. Classification (NCBI taxonomy): domain Eukaryota; kingdom Metazoa; phylum Chordata; class Actinopteri; order Clupeiformes; family Clupeidae; genus Sardinella; species Sardinella tawilis. The sequence goes on from JASCQY010000010.1 coordinate 8,918,297, forward strand.
TGTTTTTCCTCTAATCAAACTTGTATTGACAGTGCAAATGGCCTAACTGTAGTTAAAGTTAGTTGTATACAATTATTTTGTTCACAGTTTTTTGTTGAAGGCTGCTCAAAGCGCACCTGAAACTGGCCTGAAAAGAGAAACGAAGTCGTTGAGCATACAAGGCACGAACCGTTGAGAATTTTTTACAGTGAAACTAAACACTTACCACATAGGAGCAAGATCTCTTGTCTTGTTGTTTCTCTTCGCGTCTTGTATCACGGAAGTGAATTAGTTGCTGATTGCTCGACCAAACAACAGAGACAGCATTTAGTAGGCTACGTTTCAACAGATAGTTTACTTTCCCAAACCAAACACTAACCGTATTTAGACAAAGCACAATACAGCGCCCAGCTTGGGCTGGATCTGTCTCGGTAAATTCCACCGTGTTACGCTCCCGCTCCCTCCCGAAGCCTACTTTACCTGCGGCTACAGGTAAATCGTACACCCACTCACAGGTAGGCAATGACGTCACATGGGTAACGGATATGATTTGATGGCTGGATGAACAACTGCAAATTCCGATGCCCATTCGTTGGACTTAAAATTTGTGTAGGCACACTATTGAAAAAATGTTGTAGAGTAGGCTAGGCCATGGCCTACGCAACAAGCAGACATTGGCACAAGAGCAGATTTAAGTGCATCATCATACATCATATTGTACATCATACATCTTTAAACTATGAAATGAATGCTGCAGCCTAAACGTTCATGTGTTTTAGGTTTTATTTAGGCCTACTATTTGATCAAACCTTTCAGGTAAGACCAAGCAAAAAAAAAATGTGGCCTTGGTTATAATTCAGATTAGCAACTAAATATTTATGTAGGCTACATGTATATTTATATATTTTTGCATGTCTTAACGTTGCAGAGGTCACCCCTAATTAATCCACCAATTTGTTTCAGGAAAAAAATGAGTTGCCTGTAGAGCTCTCAAATGCCTAACGTTAGTGTGTTTCGGTTCTCTATGGAGTTAGGTCTATTATTTATGGCCATGGCAAATGTAAATTGAGTAGTCCTCAACACATTTCCTTTTGTAAGGGCAATTTTCTATGTAGGCTAGAGGACAACTATCTCATTATGTGTCAGGCTGATCATCATGTTTTGTTTGTGCTTCTGTGAGGAACGACCAACAGCACATGAGTATAAAAATCCCAAGGTCATAGGCAGATGTATGGCGCAACAAAGACTGCAGGGGGCATCTCTTACAAAATTACAAAGGGCTTGCTTCATGGAAAATGAGAGAGAAAACTCTGTGCCAAAAGATTAACACAGTTGTGAGGAAAGATAGTGGCATTAAAAGTCTAAAAAAAATGATTCTGAAAAGAGGCAACAATAAAGACTGCATGAATAAGTATTTACTGTATGAAGAGAAACAAACATGTAACAGCTTGGGGCCAACAGCCCCTAAAGACATAAACTCTTATTGTTGAAATCATAGCATTGTGTGGGCCTATTAAAATAATAGGCTAATAATAAAAATTTGACAAAGTTTGAAATTAACATGAGAAAAAAAAATATTGTCACTTGTGCATAAGTATGAGAAGGTGTTTAATGATAAAGCATTAAACATGTATACCTGAGAATAGCATTAAATGCTACACATTGTTTTCCTTCTAAATTTCAGCTATACACACAGTATAAATAATACACAATTGCACTACTTACAAAAATTCATAGTCATGTGAATTCTGCTTTGCACTTGCTTGTTGCAGCAGCTCATGTCAACTACTTCCCTCCTGTTAATAATATTCTAGATTAAAGCACAGAACCCCATACAAATATGTAAAATCTTACAGGCAGAGGGCCATGCACATGCAAGTGTATGATTGGTGGGCCTCTATATTCAGCATTCCCATGCACTTCAACCTGTCTTCGAGCTGCCCAACTTTATTCTTTGGCACTTCGTCATAGAAACTGCCTACTACACCAACCAAGCCATTTGGGAAATGAGGACAAGTGCACATGAGCTGCGGAGTGGGGGGGCGACAAGCACATACACACACATGCATGTTGGGGTGAAAGGGCACAATATTAAAATAGTAGGCCTACAAGCAGAAATGATGGCTTGATATTTTTAGATACTACTTTAGATATTTTTAAAAGATTGTGTATAATATTGTGTTTTGTATACATGTGTTCAAAAAATGAACACAAACATTTGGTAGGATGTTTATGACTGAATAAGAATGGTAATCCATACTGCAGTACAACTGGTAACTAATCAAAGGGCAGTTTTGATAGCCTTTTGAAAATCAGCATCTTGGGATGAAAGTTTAACCAGTCTTATGAATCAAACATGATTTATCCTGAAATCACTTTTTCTGTAACATAAGGATAGTCCATCCAGAACAAAACACGCTTTGTTTTGCCTAAACTTCCACATCAGCTGGGATTTGTGGTAAAGAGGATTTGGTGGGTATATGAGGAGGGTTGTGGGTTTGCTCTTGTTTTCCATTGGTGGCAATATGCCTGATCCTGGGATCCGAGTCGATCTCGTATCGATACTGATAACCCTCCATCATGTCCTGACATGCGTCTCGCATATCCATGATCCACTTCTTGATGCCCTTACGGTTGAGGTAGACTACGAAGCAAAATACCATACCCACAAATCCACAGACCAATCCAAGAAACACATAAGACGTCTGTAGACTAAGGTCACCTATCTCTTCCACTACCATCTCGTCCCTGTGATTGCAGCCCAAGACCTTTGTGCTGAGCGCTTGAACTGCGACGTGTCGCAGCTGTCCGGGCGAGCCGCATCGCAACTTCTCTGGGTCCCCGACTCGGACCTTCGAGCTGTTCAACCAGTTTTTGAACTCCTCCGTTCCACATGCGCACAGATATGGATTGTTTCCCAGAAGCACCCGGGCCCTGTTCAGTCTTTCCAATTCGCTAAGCCCTTCGGCGCTAAATGTTGTGAAACGATTGCCGCTAAGGTCCAGTTCCTCCAGCAGCTCCACACCAGTGAAGGTGCCATTGTAGACGGCAACCAATGAGTTGTTGACCAGACGTAGCTGCCTCAAATTAGGGAGAGGGGAGAACATCCCCGGGGGAAGCAGGAGCAGACCGTTCCCGGAGAGGTCGAGGCGGCTGAGGCTCCCCAAACCGCCCCATCGGAGCGCAGTAATGAGGTCAGTGAGTGAGGTGTGATTGAAGAGAGCGTTGCTGAGGTTGAGCTCTTCTAGAGGACTGCCCGGCACCATGAAAGCCTCTGGATGAATAAGTCCGAGCTGGTTGCCATGCAGGTTCAGAGAGCGCAGCATGATGAGAGAAGAGAATGTATGGGACGCTATCTCGGTGATGCTGTGGGGAAAAGGGAAGGACCCATGTTGTTTCAGTACCTATTCAAAGCTAAGTTAATTCATGTTGAGAGAAAAGCAATTAACATTACACGTAGCTTATGTAAAACATAGAATAGGCTATGGCACACGTTTAGAAAACATGCATTAGGCTACTTACCCATTGTTACTTAAAACTAAATTGGTAACATTGTCCAGCAACTGAAAAGAGTCGTGCCCAATCCTTGGAATCAAATTCCCTGTAATGATTAAATGGTTGGTATATCCCGGGATGCCTCTGGGCACTGCCTGGAGATCCCGTGAAACGCACTGAACTGTTCTGGTGGCTTCCAAACACTGGCAATCTGACGGGCACGCATTGGAATGTGAAAGCGCTCCGAGGACCACAGACAAAAATGTTACACAGCTGCGCATTTTGCCACTCCACGTTAAGAATAGTTTGTTCTCTCTTCAATTCAAATGCTGCAAATTCATGTGTTATCAGTTCTTTTCTTGTGAAGCTGATCGTCTGCTCATTGAAGCCTAAAGTTTGTCAGAAGTTTTATAGCACAAATGTATCATTCTTCGTTTCTTTCTTTTACGTACGCCCACACGTTCTACCTGTAACGGAATAATAAACGCTGTCCTTCCTAGCCCGCCCAAATATGTCGGTGAGACAACACACAGGTGCACTATATGTGTGCGGAGTCTTTAGAAACACATAAGCAATACATCGGGCAGGTGGCGCAAATCCCATGGGGTCATATCTCTTAAAGGGGAAGGGATGCAAGCCCGCTAAAACCACGGTGAAATAAAGTGCCTAGATAAACAAAATAAGACTAATTTCATTCACTGATTGATTTTCGTAAATTTACATATCATGTTTATTTACATCTTCATATACAGCATAGCGTTAACATCACAGTACAATGAAGCTTTCAATCATGCATCAATTACGTACCAAGTCAGTAAAAAAACATGAATAAACAAAATACAATCTCTTTTAAAAAGTCCCTGTAGTACTTTCCATGAACCTTCAATGAATGAAAAGACTCTGAACTGAAGCCAGTGGAAGTCGTGAGTGCACCTAGGCAAAGGGAGCTCCTATAAAAACTACTGCTCAATTATGAAAACATGGAGTTGCCTGTATCGAAAGTGTCGTAGATTTTTGTTTGTGAATATAATACATACATACATTTTAGAAACTCTGGCTCTCTGAAAAGCCAGTGTTCATTGAACCTGAACAAGCGCATGTGGAGAAGCCACTGTGGATGTGTGGATACAGTCAGGGTGACCTGCATTCCTGTTGGACACTTAGTAGTGTTGTCCTGAATGCAGGAAACAGTGGCATACAGTCAGTCATCAATATACATGAGCTACAGCAAAGGAGATCCAGCATAGAGTAGAGTATGGAAGCGTTGTGGATTCACAATCAGTGATCAATTTGCTTGACGGCTCATTGTTACTGTACACATCCTGTGTTCATGGTTTTCTGAAGCAGTCCTGAATTCCTTTGTGTGTGTATGCGTGTGTGTGTGTTTCTGTCCCAGCGTGTGTTCATCACATCTTAGTTACCGCAGGTTGAAAGCCAGGGCGATGGTGATGACCACTCCGGTCAACATTAGGAAGGGCAGCCAAGTCTTCAGGAACCCCACAAAGCTGAAGGACACATGGAGAAAGGGGGATGGAAGAGGTTGATAGAGAGAAAAAATGAAATAGATGTTGATGGAAAATAGAGGGATAGACTAACTCTAACTGCAAATAACAACAACCCCATTTAGTGCTCTCCAAAATAACATGTTCTGCAGCTGACACAAAAACACATTTATCAACCGATGCTGGCATTTAAGGACATTGCCAGCATGGAAAGGACCTGTACCCCTCCCCCAGCGGTGGTGGTGGGGGGTGTCCTCCCATGGGTTTAGCAGGAGTCACCCTCCACCCCCCCCACCCAAAAAAAACCCCACATCCCACATTTCCACCACCACCACACCACCACCACCACCATCCCCTCTTTGTTGTATCATCCTGTCCTCTACAAAACCACTCGTCTCACAAGCCTCCAGCACGTAGTCCGGACGAGGTGTGGAGCGAGGGGGTGTGTGGGGGGACCCAGCGCGTGGCAATGATGAATTACCTCTCCCCCTCTTTGCCAAAGGACAGTCTCCCCTCCCCTCCCCTTTCCCTCGCCTCTTCTATCCTACCCCACCGCCAGCTGGCCCACTCAGCACATAGACGTGGCAGCGGCTTGGATCACCTGGAGTACACATGCGAGAGCTGCAGTGGGTTTCTTGGCTTTTGGCAAGTTTTAGGTGGCAATGAGGCAGTGAAGGACCAAGTCTCCTCCATTTATTGTAGGATGGTTTAATGTGAGTGAGAGAGTGTGTGTGTGTGTGTGTGTGTGTGTGTGTGTGTGTGTGTGTGTGTGTGTGTGAGAGCACGTGCTGAATATCACTGGCAGACTAAACAACGGAATGTTCTAATCACACTTCCGTGATTCAAACAGGCCTACAGAGATACACACTTGAATCTACCCCTAGCCTATATTTCAGTATGAGGACTTAAAGGACTTATCCAGAGTGAATCAAACCGAAGCCCTGTTGTCTGCCCTAATCAGTTACTGTAGCGCTAGCGGGCAGTTCGCGAATTCGGTCTACATTGTACCTACTGCTGTCGTTCTGATACCTATCGACAGCAGACAGCACTTACCAACCTTAGACAACAGGGCTTTGGTTTCATTCACTCCAGATAACTCCTTTAAAACCAGTTGTCAACATCGATAAAATAATTAAATGCAAAAACATATCACATTCCACGACTATACCACTTAATACATTAAGCCGGGCAAATCAGAGGTGTTGGAACGTGCTGTTTGAGTGTCGACAGAAGGGCTAAATGCACAAATAATTCAATTCAACTCAATTCAATTTTATTTGTATGGCGCCTTATACAAAGCAATGTCTCAAGGCTTTATATAGGGCGCTGTACAAATAAAATTATAATAAAACAAATAATACTCTGTCTCAAAATCGACCAGACTTTGCATGTACAGGGCCAAGGATGAACGTTTCCACTCACCTGACATGTTTGCTGTAGAGGAGTGTGAGCAGGCAGAGGTTGACCATGTTCCAGGAGGAGCTGTTGTTATAGTGCATGAGATTAAGGGCCATGGCCACATGGGAATGGCAGTTGTCGCAACACAGGTTGTGCTGTGAACAAAGCAAAAGAATAACAGTTATAGCTATGTTACACTATACTGTACAAGCCACAAGGCATTGCTTTGTGCAAAAGAAAATACACATCACTCATGAAAAATTATCATCTAGTTTCCACAAGTATTTGGCATTTTCTAAAGAAACTGTCAACTAGTGCTGTATTTTACAGAAATTACCTTGATTCAATCCATTGTATTAATCTGCTGAGAAAAGCTTTGCTTTATTTGTAATAGATAGGGGACAGTCGTGCTGTAGCCTTACCATTCTGTGTTTGTACTCTTCCGAGGCATCATGCACTGCCATGTCCCAGGCATTGGGACTTCCACTGTACACCTTGTTGACGTCCAGCTTCCAGTACCTACGGTACAAACACACAAGATTAAATCTTAAAAAAGAAGAAAAAGAAAAAGAAGAAGGAAAAAAAAACCAAGAACATGAGAAATTGTATCTTGCTGTCCTGTTCTGTTCTACTGTACAGCACAGGGTTGATGTAACAAGTGACATGCCAATGACATGACAATGCATAACGTACTTTGTTGGTCTCCCAAAAGCCATGTTGTCTTCCTGAAAACAGATTAATAGGGAAGAAACATAATTTTTGAATAACGGCAATGATGTGAGATAATAAACTGAATAGAAGTAAAATCAGCAGGAGTCAATCAAAGTAATTTTCATAAACTAATTTGGCTATATATGGGCACATTGAAGCCTCACCGCCTATTCAGAACTAAGGACTTCAAATTGAATGCTTTTGTCTGACTGTTCCCATTTTGTAACCAATATAATAAAAAAAGATACATTGTGCTACCTGCCTTTCACAATGATAATGTTACTCACATGTACTGTATGAGGTTAAGTACCCAAAGATTCTAGAGTAGCCTACTCAAGAATCCTTGTTATGTAGGCTACTTACAGAAACAAAATAGGGTCCTGCGAAATCTCGAATGATCCCTGTAGAGGTGCAGATCCCCATGTGACCAATGAAAGGCAAAAACCATCTGTAGACAACATGATCACTGGTCAGTCAGGGCAGACTACAGACATAACATTGACAAATCAAAACATTACTTATGGACCAATACATTAACACACTGTAATAGGCTACCAGACGGGTTATACACGATCTTGGTAGGCCTATTCAATCAAACCACAGACCACAGCCTACAGCTTCAACGTGAATGACAAGAGAATGCTGACAAACGCTGATGTTCTCTTGACGAAATCTATCACTGACCTGACCTGGGTTACATTTGCCCATTAGGCTTCACAAATCCTCTACGGCACGGCATCTACCAGATACCCCCATTACATTGAATTGGATGGAGTAACGTTAACGTTAGCCTATACAGTAGGTAGTGGATCTTCACTCATTTCTATAACGTTAGGCCTAAATAATTGGATATGGTTAGCAGAGACGTTAAGGGGCAAAAGTGAGTTTTACGCAGTTCATCTTACTGTAGATTATACGACATTAGGCTACTCGACCACTGAAATCTCTCCTCAAGCGTTACATGAGTTTATGAAATGGTTTGGCTGTCATGCATTCTGTGTGCCACTTAGCGTAGCCTAAGCATTCCCGGGCCGTCACACAGCATTCATCGGTTCTTTTTAAGCTACGGTCGCTACTCACGTTAGGACTGGAATTGGCGTCCAAACAATACAGTACGGATAGCGGCTCATTTCTTTATCTATTTTCTCAAAACCGTGGAAATTCTTCATGGCGTCGACTTCTGCCACATCCGCCATCACAATCTGTCATCTGATGACGTCATTACCTCAACTGGGAAGTGAAGTGAAGGCATCGGCGTAAACTCAAATCCCTAAAATATATGGAATTACCTACAACTATGGACTTTATCTGGGTATTTTTATTATATTTCAGTTCGATGTTTGACTGCAAACCGTGCAGCTCCACAAGAATTTCAACTAGCCTTAAAAACTTTAACTAACTAACCTTGAAATCTTCGTCTTAATGGCTATGATATAATAATAATAATAATAATAATAATAATAATAATAATAATAATAATAATAATAATAATAATATGATTAGCATGTTTATCTAAAGCAACAAACAATATTGTATCAATAAGCTAAAAAACAATGAATGTATAATAGTAACAACAACAACAACAACAACAACAACAATAATAATAATACATTTATGTAGTATTATCATTCTTATTATCCCTTCAAAAACAGTGCCAATAAATAGGCTTAAATGACCTCAACAACAATAACAACTACAATAATAGGCCTAATAATAATAATAATAATAATAATAATAATAATAATATCATTCACCAATTCACCAGTTTATTCAAAAATCATTCACAACAAGTGACTTTGTGTCCATTTACATTAGTGTACAAGACCTAGGACTACTGCTTATGCATTATGTTAGCCTAAAATCAATAAATTCAGCACTTAGAAAAGGTTTATCTCTAGACTGTAAGCACACTTTTGAAAAGTGCACTTCTTTCCAACCTGGATGTGACATTAACATTTTATTTAAATGGAATGCAAACATTACCTCTAGGGCTCTAAAGTAATCTACTGCAGTAATTTACAAAATGTTGCCTGCACTGCTCTAATTTGGATTAGGCAAAAATACTACAGGACTGGGACACTGACCCCTTGCATTTTTGGCCCATTCTGTTATTGCATGTGTATCTGTCCTGTTTTGTCTCTTCTGCTTTTCCTTTCATGTTCTGGGGTTCCATGCCGCTTTGCTTTATCATTGCTGACGTTAAGTCCTGGGTGAGGCATGGTCCAGATCCACAGCGGCACCCATCAGACACGTGGAAACTGGGACACAGGTGGAGGCTCTGGGCAGAGCGCCAGTCCTCAGCATGGCAATGGGTAGAGGGCAGAGACTGCTAAGGGGTGTGTGTGTGTCTGTGTCTGTGTGTGTGTGTGTGTCGGGGGTGAGTGGGTGGCATGAAGGCAAGTTAGAAGCAAACACACACACACACACACACACACACTCACTCACATTCACACAAATGGGCTACACAGAGACTGGTGGTGAGCTATAGACAGAAAGTGGCAATTTCATAACACAGTCATAAGAGCAGCTGAGCACAAACCCAGCTCACCGCAGACCGATTGGCCAGACCAAGCTGAGACTCCAATTGAGTTTCGCTCTGCTGTCGTATATGGGCCAGCTAAGGGGGTCTCCACACGCTCCTCTCCCCTCCTCCAGCTCCCAGTGACAGGCGATGCATCACACGCGCCATGAAAAACAAGCTATTCAGCAGAAGGGCCGGGGTGGTGAGCAATGACGAGGGAGCCATATGGGCACACCGCGTTCATCATCACGCGCGGAGGCAGGGGGAACGTCGGGGCAGCCAAGCTTACTCACCAACCCCGGGTAATCCATCCAGCAGAGTGAGGGCATGCAAGCAAGAAGGGAAAAATGGCGCACTGCCTGCAGCACCTTACATGCGTGGTCACTTTTTCCAAGAGGACATGTCATGAGATGTTAACGAAACTTAGATCACCACTACGATGGTATGCTTGAAACCACCACTATAAACAAACAAACAAATAAACAAATAACAGGATGCTTCACATGACCTTCCAATAGACTGTGATTTTTCCCTGTGAAACAGAAAACATTTAGCCTAGAAATCTAGTCCACCTAGTGACAGAATATATTCTTGCCTAGCTACTTGGTCTAGTCTGGCACGGTAAAGGCAAATCTTGGTCTGTCTCGACCAAGGACTGGCCAATCAGAACGCTCTATCTGTGTAGCAAGTCATTGGGGCGGGCTTAGCACGATGACGAAAGGGCTGTCTGTTGGATGAAAGGGCTGTCTGATAGCTCTGATTGGTCAGTAGCGCTGGCCTATTACGTGTAGAGACAGTTTGAGCAATAACTTGATCCCCCCACAGACTTTAGCGCTGTGAACGGTCCGATTCCACACTATCCTTCGCAGGCTAGAAAATATTATGACAAACCATGGATTTATTCATACCGGCACTAAGAATGATATTCCTTATTTAGGTGACCAATTACTTTTGCTTCATTGAAAATAAACAGGACAAAAGGAAAATGCAAAACACAAAAACAGTTTTCTGTTCAACAATATATGTTTTATTATTATTCCTCTCTTGCTGCAAACTGAGTGACAATTGTCAAAAGGAAATGAAAAGCTGAACCAAAAAAAAAGAAAAAAAAATATATTGAAGAAATATATATGGAAGCCTTATTTTGACTAAGTGCTCAGGGCCAGCAGATATTTTCCATCTTGTCTTTACTGCTGATTCCTAAATCTAGGGCTTTGCCGCGCTGGAGGAAAATGTATCAGGAGGTCAGCTTTGGGCTGGTTATTAGCGACAGCCTTTCAAAAGCTCCACACAACCAGCTTGCCTGCATACTGTGTGGGGGCAACAGCGATGGTCAATTGTATTCTAACAGAAGGGTCTCAAGAGCAAACGATAAAAAAAAGACAGATAATCACCCCTGAAATCATTTGAAGCTGTTAAATGCACAGGAGGTTTAAGGGTTCTCAGAAATGCTGTAAACAGCTAATTTTTCCTATGGGTTGGTGAAGTTGTGTCTGTGGTGTGGGTGTGGGTCTGAGTGTGTGTGTGAGTACAAAAAAGCTGTCAAGCTTTGTAATTCATCAATTTCTCTTCAAATGTTTTTTTTTTTTTTTTTTTTTTACAAAATATGCCAGAGAACATAGAATGATCACAATTTCCTTCTGAACTCCATATATCATTTCAAGGCTTTGTCTTTTTCACTTCCATCCCTTCTCACACGTTTTGGGGAGATGAGATAATGAAATTCACCAATGCTCTTCATGAAAAGAAAGCCCTCTCAGAAGGTAACAGTCACTGCTTTATGTCAATCCTGTAAAAATGACACTTTTTTGCATACCTTTGTACTTGCACTTTTTTGTCATATCAATGAGAAGCACTCAAAACTCCAGTTAAACCTATTGACAACGGACATAACGGCAGCAACACTTTTTTTTTTTTTTTTTTTTTTGAATATGCAGAGGCTCTTTCCTCTGACAATTATTCTTACTTGGTCAATACTTAACAAATGTCTGAACAAATGAAAATCCAGGTTTCACACTACTGGTAACACTGAAAATATTTTTTTTTGTCCTTGAAAATAAAAAAATAATAATAAAAACAAAACAAAAGGAGGACAAAAAAATAATAATCTGAAATCTTTTACACATTAATAATTTGAATTAAATTAGGCTCATTGCTTTCTCCCAAACAGTCCTTCACAGCCATAGCGTCACCATTACCACATGTGGCGATGCCAAGCCTTGAAACTGAAATCACATCAAGTGTGTGTACGCTCTCTCCATCCGCGTTAATTGGTCACACCTCAATTTGGAAAATGCTATGTTGGTGATAAAAATATGCATTCAAAACACCTTTGACCAAAGACCTCGTCATCACTGCGGGAAAACTGGCTTTGGAACGAAACCTCGAACCTGTCCATCTCTCTAAGTGCCAAATTGCACTACCAGTGAAATATGAGAGATGGGCCCTCTGCACATTCCTATGCTAGTGAATGTGTTGTTACAGAGGTGAAGGTGTGCTAAGTTTGTTAAAAGTGTCTTCTCTGACAGTGTTGGGTGTAGTGTGGAGAGTGGGAGGACTCTGGCGAGGTGCGGCCTCTCCACAGAGATCTCGCGCTCTCTCTCTCTCTCTCTGATAGCAGCATGGAGTAGCAGCAGCAGGCTGACCCGACAACATCACGCCACGCCACGCCACGCCACGCCAGCAACACCCCTTGCCACCACTTCCCTTGCCCCTGACCCCAGAAGGTGCTCCTCACCTTGAGCGCCCCTTACCCCAAATTTCACCCAACCCTGTGGCTAGTTTACCCTCCCACCCCTACCTCCACGTGGTGCATGGTGCATGTGATTTGGGGGGGGTGAGAGACGCTGCATTACGCCACACGGTGCCTCGTTTAAAAGAGAGGGGGCGTGTGGGAGAATAGGGGGGTGGGGTGCCTATCAGTGAACAATATGAAATCCAAAACAAAAACACAGTCACAAATCAAAACATCTACAGTGGTGGTGTTGCTGCTTCACTGTTGCTATTAGCTTTGCATTTTTGTTTGATTTTACACAAAGCACACGCGCACAAACAATAAAGGGGTTGGGCTGAGGACGTGGCGCGGGACAGGACGTCCAAGCGGAGGTGCTGTCGGGTGGCTGGTCGTCTCGTCCGACTTGACGCCCCCTCGTCTCGCCGGGGGCCGTGAGAGGGGAGGGGGGTGTGTGTCGGGGCTGGCTGTGGGGGTACAGGTGTGGGTTTTTCTTGTGTCTCTTCTTTGCTCTGTTGTCGTTTTTTACAAACCCTGGCGGTGCGGCGGGCGGCGGCAGCAGCAGCAGTGGAGCTGCCCCGGGTCGTGCTAGTCCTAGCTGGGCCGGCACTGCACCTGACCCTCGGAGCTGTCCTCCTCGTCGGAGCCCTCGGGCCCCCGGCTACTCAGGCCCGTGATGCGGTAGCCCATGTTCAGCAACATCACCTCCAGGGGGTCGGCGTTCATGCGCCGCTGGTTGGCCTGCGCCGCTCCTTCCATGTCCTCCACCACGCGCCCGTTCTCCCGCTCCGACTGGGGACAGAAGGCAGGACAACATATAAGCGCAAAACCTCGGAGAAAAGATTTTTCCTTCTTCACGAGCAAGTCATAACTGTTTGCGCAGTCATGACTCATTTTCCAGCTGGACAGACATAACTGGTTACATTTTGACAAATCTCTCCACCGAGCAATAAAACGTATTGTGAGTTAGAAGAATCAAACATTTCATAATAGGATTCCCCTAGTGGTTCATGTGCTGTATATAAGTTCAATGGAAAAGTAAAGACTCAATGCAAAATAAATATTCTATTTCTAGGGCACCGTTTGAAACAGTTGTGCGAGAGACGATCTGGGGGCATACCTCTGGCCTAGGGTTCCAGAGCCGCACCACGGGGTCAATGCCACTGGTTGCCAGGAAACAGTAGCTAGGGTGGGGCTGCAGGCAGTTCACTATCGACTCGTCGCCCTGCAGGATCCGCACCAGGTTGGTCGTCTCCTTCTCCCAGATGAAGAAGGAGCCGTCATCTGAGCCACTCACAATATACTGCCCTTTACTGGGGGTGAGATGAGACGGATGGGAGCACACACACACACACACGCACACAAATAAATACACTTTAATGGCTTCTTCAGAATAGATCTCGACTTCATCATGTATACAAAAGACAGTACACAAGGCTTACTTCACATTCACAAACAAAGACAGGATAAAGCTAAGCCAAATGTAACACTGACCTGCCAAAGAAGTTGGCCTCTTTGATGTCTGTGGTGGTGTTGCAGTGGCCACAGTAGCGGTGTTTGTAGTCATAGCTGCGCTCTCGTAGTACTATCTCGTCCTCCAGGATCGACTCCTTCCGGCTGAAGTTGTGGAAGCGGATTGAGCTGTTCCCCTTCTTGTCGTCAGCTTGATTCATATTAAATACATAGACATTTTAAAAATGTCCACGTACATCACACAGGCAGCGCAAAAAAGATGCAACTGACATAATTTTTATTTTCCATTATGCCTTCAAAGTTATTATTATTGACAACCCGCAGTAGGCTACTGACTATGACAACTGTTTCTTTCAATTTTTCCTGATATAGTCTTTTACCTAGAGAAAAAAGGTATATGCAAAAAAAAAAAATACCTAAAGCTTTGGGCTTTAATGAATACTAGGCTGAAGGACCTACAGTATGAATGTAAAGTGTATTGAAAGTGTTTTATGTTAACACGCTGATTAAGACAGTAAATAACTCACATGAATCTGACTTGGCGAAGAGCGCAGCCTTGATGTCCTTGTCGAGGGCATCACAGGCGCTACTGTGCGCCTGCTCGGGAAACTTGCCTTTGAAATCGTCCAGGCACTCTAAGGCCTCGGCCACATACTTGAGCTCAAACAGGCAGCGGGCCAGCCGGAAGTGGGCCTTTAGGTGGCTGGGGTTTAGAGACAGGGCTTTCAGGCAGTCCCGCAGAGCGTCGTAGTGGTCGCCATCCCTGCATGGATAGAAGAAAGATCTTAGGGACTGGGATCGGGATGTGCCATATTGTCTCGGTCATGATATATTTACATTCACATTTATGCATTTAGCGACTCAAATTTGTCAACTATCAGTTACACCAGGGCCGGTTTCCCATAGAGATGGGCAGCTGGGATTCAAACTCACAATTTCCAGGCTACTAGCATGCTAGCCAGGTTCCTTAACCACCACCACACATTCAATTAAAAAAATATATATATTATACGATCAGTAATCTCATATTTACAATGTAGCAAAACTCAGAGAGGGGTGAATAGGCTAGTTCACAAAGATGAGTTTTTTGGGGTGTTGACTAGCCTGCTCTTGACCAGCAACTTGTTCTACTGTACACTATAATTTCATACAGAGGGTGTGAACTTTTAACGTATTGAGAAACAATTTCTTGCTGGAGGTGTTCATGTTCAAAGAGATTGGATCAGCTCTTGACTGATAGCCTGTAGTATTCTTGCGCTGCCTCAATCTGATAGATAATTGGCCGGGAGATGAATTCTCAGACGAGAAAACACAGACGGAGCAACGAAGAGAGATGACAATCGAGCGGAATTGCGTAGGAAGGCTATGGCCAGGCTAGGTGTTGACATACTCCAACAACACTCAGTTAGTCCACCGGGCTTACCACTTCCTCTTCATGTAGGCTGCTGCACGGTTGCCGTAGAGCATGGCGTTGCGGCTGGCCTCGTGGATGCCAAGGCTGTACAGCTGGATGGCCTGGGTCCACTGCTGACGGGCAAAGGCGTCGTTGGCCTGCTGCTTTATCCGCTCAAGGTGAGGGGGCAGATCACTGGAGCCACTGCAGGGGGGAGGCAGTCAAGGAGAGAGGGAGACACAGGGACAGATGGAGGTAGGAGAGAGAGAGAGAGGGATAGAGAGAGAGAGAGAGAGAGAGAGAGAGAGAGAGAGAGAGAGAAAGGGACAGAGGGAGAGAAAAGAGAAGACAACAAAGACAGAAGACAGAAGAGAAGATGAAGACAGAATGGCAGACAGATGAGGATGAAAAGAAAAAAAGATGTAGGAAACATGGTATTTGTAACGGTTGGGGTACAGGGTTAGGGTTGGATTATCATTATACAGTAATTGCCATATTAACTACTGTATATCTTGTTGGGATTATTTATGTTACCATATCATAATACAGTTTTGGTGTTTACCAAATCAACTATGTGATGCAGGTTAAAGAAAAAAAAAAGAATTGTTACCTGTTCTTGCCGTCAGAGAACCGGAGGCGACTTGCTGGCAAATGGATGCCATTGGTGACTCCATTGGTAGTCTTGCCATTTTGCACCTCTGTGAGGACATTTCAAAAAGTTACGAATTCAGAGTGGAACAAGGAAAATCTCACCACTCATATAAACACACCAAAACCATTCAAAGAAACATGCATGCATGCACACACACTTGTCTTACCAGATGATGTTTGGCACTTTTTGGGTAGTAGGAAAGTGTACGGCCTTTGTTTGAACATCAGGTCAAATAAGTAAACCTAGAAACATCACATTGACATGTCATCAAAGTGCCACTCAACTAC
Organism: Sardinella tawilis; assembly: GCA_030264315.1. Classification (NCBI taxonomy): domain Eukaryota; kingdom Metazoa; phylum Chordata; class Actinopteri; order Clupeiformes; family Clupeidae; genus Sardinella; species Sardinella tawilis. Next base: position 8,934,439 of record JASCQY010000010.1, read on the forward strand.
TCCATAATCCAAGACCCCCACTCTTTAACTCTATGTTGCATGATAATCCTATAATGTACAGTCTCATAACTAATCATTTTTGTTAATAATGACTACTAACATAATAACCATAGTAAAAAGTTAAAAGAGAGAAAAATGATTAAGGAACCATCAGAGTAGGTGTACCTGTTCTCCTCCCATGTTGACCAGCAGCTCTGTGCCATCAGGGCTAAATGTGACATAAGTGGCCACCAACACCCTCAGACGGTTATTGTAGTCTGGCAGCTTCACAGGAAGGTGACCTGCAACCCAATACAAAACACATAAATAAATAAATAAACAAACAAACAAACCAATCAAAATTGTCTCATACACATATTCTATTAGCTGCCACTTTTCTCCAGTCTGACTTAAAGAGTCTAACGTCCAAGCTAGAGTGCCACAAAGGGGCCTGAGAACAGCAAAGGAAGCACAGGACAGGAGCTCAGTGACAACCAAGGGACAAACAGAGGAAGTATTCAGGAGAGACAGCAGGTAGGTAAGTGCAACACGTGCGGTTTGGAACAGACAAATATTGTGTGTTCCAATCGTGTGTGCATCACAACAGCAGAGAAGGTCCCTGGGCATTCTGCTCTGCATTATTCCAAAATACACTACCATTGCCATGTGCAATCAAGCTATTATGACAAACGGCTTTCCTCTCTATGTGGAACAATACTGAACCAAGTACATCATACTGTATAATGTCAGTGAATAATTTCACACACACATTCAACAAAAACATGTGAAAATCTTGTGAAAAAATGTAAAAAACCTTTTTCAAATAATCCATGATAAATTGGCCACATGGCCAAGCACTCCCTGAAAGAGGGTTCGAGTGCCTCACCTGCAACGTAATACTGCCCAGCCCCGTCAGGAATTGGCTTCCGCCTCTCACAAAATGTGTGCACGCCAGCAGTGGGATTCTGGCTCATGGACTTCCTGTGTGTTGAGGGAAAGAAGATGATTAAGAGAGAGGATGCAGAAAACGCTCGGTCAATGTTGGGTATTTGGCACTCCTGCCAAAATTTACAATACTACACAATACAGTACAATAGTATTAGACAATGTTTTTATTGGTCGCGTGCAGCGACTCCATAAGCTGCTGTGTCGGTCCATCGGTCCATGGATCTGTCGGTCGGAAACCGGTTCGCTTTTTTCAGTGTCTCAGGTCACTTTTGACTGTCTCAATCAGTTTTGCCTATACATTAGAGACAACAGTGTTTGCACGTGACTTAGGTCTGTTGACTTTGTTTCATTATGAACACTCCAAAATCCACTGGATTTCCTCCTAAAAAAAGGCTGTATTCACAAACTATCTTAATGCTAAAAGCCTCTTAACGAGCAGATTTAGCTGAAACCACCAACATGTAAGGTTAACCTTTAGGTACTCCTAATACTTTTACTAACAAAAACTCACAATGAAGTTTTACACTAAATGTAGCAAAACCAGGTAAAATGGTAGAGCCAATCAGGATCGGTGGGAGGGATTTTTATAGTTGAAACGTAGTGGAGAAGGAACAGATAATATGCGATGAGATTTGATTCAATGTGAGTGGTTGAAGTAGCACATCAATAAAGTGGTTTATCCAATCATACGTAAGGAAGCAAGAAACTCATCTGGCAAGAGTCAGGTTAATATGGCCATATTGCAATCTGAAAATAAAGTAAATCTGTGAATATGGTGATGCTCATCTTTCTCTTTCTCACCTGTGATTGTGAATCATCCTGATGTCATAGAGTCGTACAAAAGGCCCGTTGGCTCCAACCGCCAGGTAATTGTTGTCACGCGGATTCACCGCTAGGCACTTGGCTTCTACCAGCTGACCACAGTACTCTGTTAGGTCAATGAGCACTTCAGAGCGCTTACTGCTCTCTCGCAAATCATACTGCCTATAGGAGGACAGAAGGAGAAGGAGAACTTTAATATAAATATGCTTGGACACAAAACAATCACTTGTCAAGTTAGTAAGGACAATATTAGACTGGTTTGAGAAACTGGGTTAATACACGTCTCAGACAGAGGTTCCACTTCCCTGAAAGCTATGGATTCCTGGACTACGATTAACATTTGGACAGAAAATATGCTTTGCAGGATTCATATTAAGCAAAACTGAGCAAAGATTAGATGAGCAAAAAGGTTTCCAAGTGCTAAACAGACATTAATGCTAAGTTGTTTAGTCTTTTTGCACAGACATTTCTGTGTGAAGAACTATGTGTCCTCTACATATGAGGCATGCCACACACCGCTGTGCACACTGTTGTGGACAGACAGGCTGACTCTGGGACTGCCTCGGACCCGTGGGGGCTTTGCGCACACACACACACACACACACACAGACACACACAGACAGTACACATACACATACACACACACACACACACACACACACGTGCACACACACACACACACACATGCATACACACACACTCAGCCTCTGGGCGTTGGGTTGCATTAGTATTCACCTGCTGCCTGTGCGGCACTCAGTCCAAACGGCATGTTGACACGACAAAAGCCGGTCCCTGACTATCAGAAAGCCGTTAAGCGCTGGCCTCCCTCACCCAAGCCACACACACACACACACTCAGCCTCCCTCCGCCACGCACGCCACACACACTACCATTCCAGGGCTCCTTCAGAGTCGGGCGAGTCGGAGAGAGAGATTACCCCTTTAAGAAAAGCCAGCCGCAGAAATGAGACGAGCCCAAGCTGGAGGTTCCATCCCCGCTGTCGTTTATCTGCCCCAGGATTCTCCCCCCGCTCCGCGCCGCGCCACACCGCTGTTCAACCGCTCCGCTCGGCTATTAATAATTCATGGGCCCGGGCCCAGCGCGAGGGTCCCTGTGTGTATGTCCATATTATTCTCACCCAGCCTCTCTCCTGCTCCCCTTAGCCCAGGGAGCCTAATAACTCACCTAAGCTTGTATATCACCAGCATAAATAATGCATCACACCTCCTTCTCCTTCTCTTCCTCTCTTCTCCTCTCCTCTTCTCCTCTCGTCTCTCTCTCTCTCTCGTCTCTCTCCCCC
>JASCQY010000010.1:8965161-8989646 GCA_030264315.1 Sardinella tawilis
GTGTGTGTGTGTGTGTGTGTGTGTGTGAGAGAGAGAGAGAGAGAGAGAGAGAGAGAGAGAGAGAGAGAGAGAGATAGTGATGAACCTCACATTGTTTCATGCAGTATCAGGTTGAAAAGAACATTTTACCACGAATGATAAGTAAATAGCTCTTCTAGAGTTTACTGAGGAGGGTGTTAAAAAATTCAATATCAAATCAACACAGAGGCACACCAAAAAGGTTTTAAGATGGCTGTTTCCTTAGTTACAGTCACTTAAGTGGAAACAGGCAGGTGGAGAGCGCCATTATTATGCAAACTGAACTTGAAGTAGCTGAATTGTCATTGTCAGAGATTAACTCGTGTGTATGTGGGGGACAGAATAAGTGGCTTGATGCTGGGGAAAAGAAGTGCATAATGTTTTTTTTTTTTTTAATTATTTCATCCTTTTTCTTTTTTTTAATACTTGCAGTTTTCTTACTGGAGGGCTGCACCTAATTTGAAAAATGGTAATCACTGCAAGCTTTGTAATTACTGTGAATGAATGTGTAACATTTAAAACAATGTCTAAACAATGTTAAAACATTGTCTTGTGATAAGACATGTATTGTCCTGTCATGTATAAGGACTGTAGTTACATATTTCTCTTGTGGTCTTTTCCCCTTTGGAATACAACCTTGCTGTTTCATCAGCTCAGGATGTTACCTGCCTTGACTGGTAATGACAGTGCTGAGGATGATAAGGCTGCTAACTGTAATGTAAACCTCCTGCTTAAAGGAGAAGTTTAGTGTAAATCGATCCATAGGCCAGTTGTTCAACATCACTGAATGCTAGCTTGGCCTTAGCCATCCCGTAATTTCCGCTCGATATTCATCTTAGAGGGGATGGTTTAGACCAGGCTAACTGAATGCTGTTCATAGGACCAAAAACAACAAAAAAAATTGATGCAACATATAGTGAATAATGAACAAACAACTAACACTAATTAAATGGGGCATACTTACTTTCAGTTTCATTTCGCTATGCCCCATTCAGTTGACATTCATTTTTGCTTTATTACTCGGCCTATGTTGCATCAAATTCTCTGGTTCTTTTTCATACAGACAGCACATGGTGACCTCTAACAACGGATTGATTCACACCAAACTCCTGCTTAAACCCCTAATCCATCTACTCCTTATATTAGACAAATCAAGCAAGCTGTATACAGTCCTGCGTCTATATGGGGATGCACACAATATATTTAAAATGTACATCCGATCACAGCCGGTCAATATTCCTTTGAGAGCATGAAGGAGAGGGGTGCACTTTGCTTGGCTGTTGTGTTCAACGAGTTAAAGTTTGATGATGGACCATATCTTTAACTTAATTGAATCAGTGGTCAATTGTTTTCATGCATATACAGTAACTATACTATACAGACTAATATGAATTTTATTTAACTACTAGTTAAGACTTTGGTAAGGCTTTATTATTATTATTATTATTATTATTATTATTACATGTTCCATAGGAATAATTCAACTGCTTCTTACAATCTAAAATAAAAAATTCAAATGACTCAGTGACAATGTTTCACTAAACACTAAAATTTAGTGATGATACATTACACCCCAATTCCACCACATAATTAGTAAACAAATATTTTTTTCCTATCACTATACAGAAGCACATGCGGATATACTGTATGTCAGTAACCAAAGCCTGAAAGTTGCCTTTAATGAAAGTACACTGTAGTTTTGAACATTGGCCACAAGGTGGCACACTATGCAGGAATAGAGATCTTGCACACTGATGTCTCCTAATTAAAAGACCTGAATGTATGTAATTTGAATGAATTACATGCATGCTTTTATAAGCCATGCTGTCTGGTGAATCCCATGACCAAGTGCTGTAGAAGATAAATAAACTGAATCAGTATCAGTGTAAGATTACCTTTGAGCTCATCGAGCCAGAGGAACACTTATGGGCAGTTGTACAGATGTGTGTGTGTGTGTGTGTCTGTGTGTGTGTGTGTGTGTGTGTGTGTGTGTGTTTAAGAGAGTGTGTGCGTGTGCCTGTGCATATGGCCGTGCGTCAGTGCATAAGGGTGTCTGGTCTTGATCCCCATATATGCCTCTGAAATTGATGAGGGTTGCATGTGGATAACCGACCTCTGCTCCCACGCACTCTTGAGTGTTGAGTGTTGTGACAAAACCTACTGGACACGTGTGTCTGATTGTGTATGTGTATGAGTGTGTGTGTGTGTGTGTGTCTTTGATTCTCCTCAGCTTCATTAAAAGCGTTCATCTTCAGAGTCTTCGAGATCAGGGCAGTGTGCGTGGAGGTGTGATCTGTGTCCCACTTGACGGTGTGGGCAAGGCGGATAGAGAGGCTGCTGTGACAGAGGGGAGGGGATGGGGTGGGGTGGGGTGATGGTGGTGGGGGTCCTTGGCTCTTTTTTGCCCAGAGACAGAAATTCAAACAACTAATAATCCCACACAATGGCAGCTCTTGTCATTCTAAGAGGGCTCTTCAGATCGTTTCAAAAGCATGAGAAAGCATGAATATGGGCACGATCACAAGGTGCCTTGCCTTGGCTTTAATGTGGTCTAGAGACACCACATTATTCCAGGAGAGAAAAGAACGTGTGTGCGAACATCTATTCATTTTAACCAGGAGGGGAAAAAAAACTGTCTCCAAGTCTTTCACCTACATGTATATAGCTGATAGAAATCACCCATCCCTTTGTCCCTCATTTAGTGTGTAGTTTGAGCAGAGGCTGAGACCGTCCTCCATGCAAGCCTCCATTTCCCCGGGCAGGCTGGGAGATAAGAAAAGGTCGTTCTGGCGAATAGCCAGACCCTCATTTCCCCTGTGCCTCTGTCTGCAGGCAAACATGCGACTCTGGTCCTCGGCTTTGGCAGACACACAGCCTGACTGGTGACTGACCGTTGGGAATACAGATGGCTGGTATGAAAGGTTGATATTCTCATTATCTGAACTTGGGCGTCTCATACAGGAAATGATGTTGGAGGATGGGTATGCATGACGTGCTGCATCTTCGCCTCCATTGCTTGGTGAATACATGCATTTCGAATGACATTTTTTCCCCTCCTCTCTTTTGTAGACCACACTTTTTCATAGTCTTCATCGTCTTCAAAGGAAGATCCTCATATAACCCTGCCTGAGATATTCTTAACAATACTTTTACCCTTTCATGCAGGCCTGCTGGACATTAGCCTTTGATCTAGATTGTGTGCCATGCTTCGGCTACCTGGGCCTCAAGTCTGAAGTTTTGAGATGAATGACATTTCAGACTGAATGGCATGAATGTAGCAAACTACATCTCTGAGGAATACAAATAGATTCTATCAAATGGCCTCAACAATTCAGTCTGCAGCTGTGATCATGTTGAGAGAACACATAAGTCATTCTGACCATATAGTGGTATTGTAATTAGCGCTTTATTGAGGCACTCACAGTGCTTTATAATGAAGATGCAAATCGTACAGTCCAACACCAATGTGTATCACCCACCTGGATCAGGTTCGGCAGCTATTATCCACAAGGGTGCTCACCACACAGGCTTAGTTGGAGAATGAGGATATAAAACCTAATTGTATGCACTAGCCCACTTATTTAGCACTATATCAATGTCATGAAAGGGCAAAACACACACTGTTACAAGCTGCAGTATACAGTATGTACTACCTTAGTGTGGATTCTACCAAAGGGCTACTCTGAAAATGATGCTTTGTATCTCTTGAGGTTTTCAGCAAGGCATAGCACTCAAAGCCATTCCTCTATCTACACAACACACACACACACACACACACACACACACAAACACACATACGCTCAGTCGTTCGCTCTCCTTGCCTGTACCCACCTGTCCTCATCTCCTCCTTAACAGGCTGCCACAGCCTCTGGCACAGCTCAACAAGGGAGCACAATGCTGGAGGAGGGTGGGGAGTGGGGGACTTGAGCCTGTCCTCATCAGTATTCACATGTGGAGACAGGGAAGCAGCCCTACCGTGTACCGAGGGGAGCCATTTCTGAGGAGACTCTCACAGCCCACTTAGGTTGTCTTTAATCACACAGAACATCTTCCCTGCCTCCCTCTGGATTCCCTCACTGAGAGAGACCATGCATAAGCAGTGGTGTGATCAGGTGTTTAACCGGTAGTTGATTACGAGGTGTCTGTTCACAGTTGTTGAAGGCTGTGAGGCTTCAATCTCTTTGTCAAGTCTTCTCACATGAAAACTGTTGATTGATCTGAGGGGAAAACTTTCAGATGCCAATAATAACAAATAGCAAGGTTTAAAAGCTATGGCGAAGTTTCTTTTAATGTGTTCAGTATTGCCTCGTCTTGAACAGCTTTCTGATTTTCTTATAGTAAATGCAATGTCCACATAGTACAGCATGATACTATTGGAAATCTAGTTGATTTGCATGCTAACTTTATACCTGGATGACGCAGTGCTTATGACAATAATCTTTCTTTACATTTTGTTGATGTTGTAAGTTTTACCTCACACTTACCTTATCTTACTCTTACATAGCTCCTTTTAATAAGGAACAAGTTATATTTTTACATATACATTATGCCCACGTATTATTCAAGAAAGCGCATATCATTTTCTGCTCAGTGTGTTCAGTAGGCTACTTACAGTAGATTGACATTATTAGCATAGCTTAGCACAATCACTTGAAGTAAACGGTACCATTAGCATCAAGCTACAACTGTCCAGTTGAGGGAATCAAATACCAGTTTTGCACTTTGGTGAATTTTAGGTTAATTTTTAAGTGCTTTATATGTAAATTTGATGCTGTTTTATTGGGTACCATAGACTTCCATTGCTATGCTAAAAAGCACACCGTCAAACTAGATATTGCTAACGCAGAGAAAAAATGCTTTGTATTTTCTTTTTTAACTAGTGGTTGACAATAGATAAACAAGATAAACCCGAGATAAGGTGGAGTATCCTTTTAGCAGGGCACATTAATGAATCAGTTCAAAATGAAGTGCATTCTATACAACAGTGTTTTTTGGGCAATCATCATATCAGCTCTTCTAGAATGAGGTCCAGAAACTGATATCTTTCTGACAAGACAATAACATTTTTTATGTTACCTATAGGTTAATTTCTGTAGTTACATACAGTACTATGTTAGAAGTGGGGTATGGAATTCTCAAAGTCCGATTTTGAAAATGGTCCCACCCACGTTCCTGCCCCTTTTTCCAGTCCCCTTTTTTTAAGCCCTGTCTGTTCCACAGATGATTGACATGTTTAATTTTCATAATAGTGCTTCCAACTCTGGCTGTGAGTAGGTGATGGAAAAAGGATTTCAAGTAATTTCGCAAAAATGACCAAAAAATAGAATTCCATACCCAACCTTTAAAGCCCATCGTGTATGTTGCTACTCATAAATGACATCATCTCTCCCTTTTTATTCCCTTATTGTCTCAAAACTTCATGATGGATGTATGGCAGGCATCCCAGCACCTCTCTTCCACTCCTTGTTTCATTCCTCTCCCCGGTAAAGGTTATTTACGACCCTCAAACATTTGATTAATGAGGGAGAGGGGTTCCCCATCTGGCAAAGTGGCATCTCTTCTCCCTCCTGACACACACACACACACACACACACACACACACACACACACACACACACACACACAAAATAAGGGTCCAATACAGGCAACTGAGGTCTGAAGTAAATAAGACATGTCCCTTTACACAAAGCTTAATTAGAGAAAATGTATGCAGGTTGCATAGGCACCTCTCTCTTCATATTTCTATAGCTGACAAATGGGCGGATTTTATTAACACACAAATGCCAATGAGTTCTACAGCCCATCTCTATATTTAGCCATTGGACTTCCAGCAGCTGACATAGATAGCACAGCCTTAATCATTGCAGCAGTTTTCAACATGCATACTGAATCAACAGAATTTCTTTAAATAATTTGAAGATCTATAGAGTTGTTTATAAATTCACTCAGTTGTGGGATTATCAGCATATGGATAATTCCCATAATTCACAAGATGTAGAACCACTCTGAATCTGTACCAAGATATTTCTGCTAGAAGACTGAGACTATTCTTGAAAGTGCGACATATGGGCTATACATAAAGTATTAACCTTTTTTGTCAGAACAAATTTCTTTGCTGAAAAAGGGATAACCTTCACAGTGGTACATTTTTGTAGATGGGCTAGAGAGACCTACTTTCCCCTGGAGCATGTCCAACATGTTCTTTTAGTTTCATTTTAAGGGGGACGGGGAATCACTGGTTCACCTCCTCAGATCTACTTTGATTTTTTTTTTTTACACAGTTCCACTATACTTGGTGCCTGCAGGACCAAGACTGACACTGCCTTGCAACAATGATGCAATTCACCTTCAACATAAAAAAAACTTTAAGACTGCTTGAAAAAAAAGAAAAAATATCTTGTCTTGTGGCAGAATGCATGAGAATGCAACTCCTATTTTTTTTGCTTCCTGGTTCTGCGATAGACCGCCCCAGGGCAAGTGTGGAAACATTTGTCCTCAATCTCTCACTCCACTCGAGTACTCCCTATGTCCCTTTAGCATGTCAAAGTCACCTTTACCTGGCAGGTACATGTGTCAGGGGGGCTGTGTCTGCTATTTTGGACCTACAAGACCACTGCTCTTTCTGCCAGAGGACAAAGGCACTCAGTTTTACAGTATGTTCTCCTGAGGAGAGAACAGCTGAAGGTGTGAAACACATGCTATGCCTTTTATCACTATTTTTTGTCCTTTTAAATTACACCCTGCAAGTATGCCTGTTTCTTCTCACCTTGACACCTTTATGGAAGCAGAAAAAGGCTGTATCCTTCAATCTGAAGCCCTAAAAGCTTTAAAAGCTTCTCTGACAAGCATCCCGTGTCCGTGCCTCATGCTCAAATCGTCAGGGTTATTCATCAGGGGCGATGGCCTCTGGTGCAATTGTGGAAGAAAAAGTGTCAAACCACTGTAAACCACGTGAACCTTATAGGAGAATCTTGAGGGGTAGAAGCTTGGTCGTTCTCTTGAGTGAATTAGAGGGCCAACAGCGTATGTGAAATGACAGATATGTGAGATTTATTAATGCTAATGAGACATTTATGCACCTCTGTCGTTTCATTTAACATGTTCAAATGCATCTACGATACTTCCTGTCATCCGCACGCAGTGCAGTGCGATAGATCCTGATCTCTGTGTTTGATATACGCGTGATGAGAGGCACTGTGTCTCGCAATCTTTCTAAAGTAACCATACCGGACATGTCTGATGAAGTCGTATTTTTCATGTGTCCCTGGAATCAGTGATAGGGGTTTTCTCTGGCTGTCTCACACGTGTGTGGTCGGACATTGGGACCTTGAAGAGGCTCTCGCCCACCAACATATCCGATCCCAAGAGGAGATAAGAATCAAATCTGACCGCTCGTACCTTTTCAGGTGGGGCATAAATGTTCAACTTAGTAGCCTATCTTGGAGTTAACCTCAATTCATTTACGGACATTTGTAAGAACTATGTGAAAACTTTAAAGTATATTATTTTGTTACTCTTCGAGAACCACCGATCAACTACTGAGTGAATCATTATGGAGTCGCCTGTTCATGCTGACCAGAGTAATTTGACTTGGACCGTGTGTACGAAATGGAGAGAAAATCCAGAAGGCTCCATATTTCATCTTGCCCATATTTTAATTTTTCTGGGTTTCATGGGAGGGAGTGGTTTTTATGGATTGTTATATATGTTCACCTTTCTTTCGTTTGGATTCTTTTGCTCCACAATCTGGTCATGGTCGGACGCCTGCACGACGGACACGTTCTCTTGGACTTTTGCTTTGTTTGTGGTGTCCGTGGCTCAAGTTGTACATGTTTCATATCGCCTCCGGAGTGTCACTTTCGGCAAAGAGTTCCAGGATTTGTACAACTATATGTTCAAGAAACTGGGTGTGTCGCTCACCCAGTACGGAAAAATTGTAAGTTGTTGTGAAGGTGATATTCATACTATTGAAAAGGACCATTATTTTGCTATTGAGGGTAAAACTGCCATCGACAAATTATCCGTCTTGTTGTCTGGCAGGTGGGTATCTAATTGAAAATTCTATTTACGTCTTACCACGCAACGTGGTATGTTTAGTACCAGATAGAATATCATGTAACCATGAATCTTTTTCAGGATTCGCGTGACAGTAAACGGAGAGTTCCTGCACTACATTTACCCGTTCCAGTTCCTTGATTCACCTGAGTGGGATTCTCTCAGACCTTCTGAGGAGGGGGTGTTTCAGGTAGACGTAAATATAGGGCAAATAAAGTCAAATCTGTGTTTTTACGCATGCCAATTGGTAAACTAGAACAAACTTGATTTTTGTTTTACAGGTGACGCTGCGAGCTGACAACCGCTGCAGGTATGTGGCGTGGAGACGGAAGAAACTATATCTACTCTTTGCCAAGCATCGGTACATAGCGAAGATCTTTGCGCTGCTGGTTCGGAATGATATAGCAGAGAAGCTCTACTCACTTAACGACAAAGCTTTCGATAGCCGCGGGTTCCGATATGATCTCCGGTTACCAAGTTTCTGTCACGTGCCCGAGCCCGAATTAGAAAGGACAGATGCACCAGCCTCAGCCCCAACACAGAGCAAAGAGACCAATGAAAGTGCCCCGTGATCCTACGCTGAGGACAACTGTATGTTTTTCTTGTTCTGATGAGATAACATTGCACATTGCATCGTCTTAAGTGTGCCAAACTCTGTAAAACGTTCACATGTACCAGCATAATCATTCGCCTATAGGCTACATATCATCACATGCTGTGCAAGGTCAAACTCCAGTCAAACCAAAGACTGGTGGGCAAAGCCATGTTACCCTAGCATATCTTACAGTACATAGTGCAAGAAGTAGCCTGAATGACTGAAAGACCTGTGCCAAAAACCAGTAGCCTTGTGGCTAAACACCCACACTATTGTCGTTTCCGAAGCGCATGTTGTCAGGATTCTGCATGCCACTGTATCACATGATTCATTTGTAGAGACAGCCCTCTATGAAGAATGACTTAATTCAAGCATTCAACAACTTAAGGTAAGCAACGGGTGAAAAGGTAACATTCACCTAGCACCGGTGATGAGGGTGGCATCGTCTTTATGTCGCTGACCGCGGTGCTGATCCGCACAGCGTGCACTAAGTCATTCCGACAATTGAGACAGGTGTGAGGATGCGGTCAGGAGCATTTAGAATTAGCAGACCATCTTGTGTCCTATGTTTTAATAAACTACCCAATTTGAAAAGTGTCTTTAATGTTTGGTCTGTTTTGACAGGCAACCACCGTAGGTTCCTATTGTATATGTAGGCGAAGCTCCTCTGGAACTTCAATTGTGTTGACGTGGGGATTGTTCAAAAAAGTGCTGCATTTAACAAATTGTATAACTGTAATATAAGATAAACAAACATTAAAGCCCATCAAAGTGTGTCTTTTCCTTTCCCATAACTTGTGCGTAGCCTACTGGTTCGTTATGATGGTTACTTGTTGGTGACTTTATGTCATCTAGTGGTAGGATCTGTCAATGCATGCGTGCAGGAGAGGCGGTGTTGACGGCTGTCCCCCTCTCTTCTTGCCCATTTTAGTCAATGCCTGTCAGCTCCATGGAATGCGCTACTCACACTGTGCAGTCCCCTCTCTCTGACTTACGTTTATAGCTACACGATACGCAACCATTGTTTTCTTGCCCCCAAATCACTGTAAGCACGCGGAATTTCCATCGACTTCTCACGGTGCGGTAAGTAGCGTTCATACTCTGTGTAAACTGAAGTTACGACGTTACTTAATTTAGCCCATGTTTTTTTTTTTTTTTTTTTTTTTTTTACCGAGACGCCCGTTGTTGCTTTCGTTCTTTGCATGTAGGCTACGGTAAATGAACTTTTTTTCATAACTGCAAGAACTCGGTTCTCTAAATTACACGGGCTGAGATGACAACGCAAAACAGGGTGGCCAAGAGGTTGCCAAATAGCCTATGGTCTGATTGTAGCCTATATCAATCACACCCTTGAAGCATGATTTAGTTTTGGATAACAGGCCTATTATGTTACATTTTCTTTCACGTTCATGCCTTCAAAACCTCATCGATGACACTCAAATCCAGTTTCAGTAGTCATTCAGTGCATGCTGCTCTATTAGTGCATTGTGAAATTCTTTGACCATCACGCTTTCTACCTAGCCTGACAAGCCAGACTTAAAAAAACTTCTTTCCATTCGTATTTTAACGTTTCACACTGAAACGTTTGACTCGTCAGGCTACTTTCTACCTAGACTATGTTTGACATTTAACGTTATCAAGATACATTCCGTAGTAGCGTTGTCCACAGCTCGCAAATCCATGAAGCATTTTCATTACTACCACTACTCATAGTCAATTGTTTAGGCTAAACCCGACACTTGGACGGTGCCGCCAAGTTTGTGCAAATTGAACTCACGCAACTTCTCTCCTAACCACTGCCAAATTTCTATCCAGCAGCCTACCAGGTGAGCACAGTACAGGATGTCGACCACCCCAGACTTAACTGGCGACCTCTACACGACCTTGACTCCGTTGTTTTCGGATGCGCCACGGCTCTTGGAGGCATCAGAGTCCAACATCACGTCGTGTGAACAATGGGAGGAGGCCCATCACCTGTTGTTCCACCTGGGCAACCTGTGTCTACTCGTTGGTCTGGTCATCCCTACTACCCTGGGATTACACATGATCCTCCTAAGACTTCTGTTCATGGCAGGTACGTGTGCACCGCCCTCTGCCGTCTACTGGTTTTGCGTTCATTTTTTCATGCTCATCATGGCCATGCCCAAGATAATCTGTTGACAGCTTGGTGGGAGGCAGCCAAAAGTCTTTAGCTTTATCACAGGGGAACTTTTACAAATGACACTACACACACTCTCTGTCTGGAGTGGAAAAATCCTTCACAGTTAGAGAGAAAAACAGGGAAAAAAAGAAAAGCACTTTTGATTACACTTTCGATGCACGGTTCAATCATGCTGTTATAGCCTAAATCAATAAATTACAATAAACCATATTACTGAGCACCAGATCAAGACATTTAGCCCCTTGGTTGTTTTCTTTGATGTACTGTGAAGTATAAGGTGTCAGCCTCCATTTTGGGAATAGCCTATGTATTGAAATGAATAAGCCCTTTGTCTGTACCTACTCTGCACTGTTATACACCCATCAACCATTTTGCCTGCATGTAAACACGACTATTTCAGTTAAAGTATATGGCCGAAATGTACTGATCTGCTACTGTGACTCAATGATTCACACTGTTATGCACAGGACAAATTGAACCATTGCATCAATTACTTAATCCTGTGGTTCACTGAAGCCTGACCTTCTGTTCGTGTTCCCTTCCCTGAATGAGATGGGCCTAATGAATGAATTAATTACATCACATTAAGGCTGGAGGATGTTGCTGAGCTGGGTGCTGAATATCAGTCTGACGTTGATCATCCTCTGCTTGTTTCCCCACTTCTCTCCAGGGTGTAGCCTCTTCATCGCCTGGGCAACACTCTACAGATGCACCTTGGACATTATGGGCTGGAACATAGTCTTCCTCATTGTCAACTTCATGCACTTTTTCTTCCTGATGTACAAACGCAGACCTGTGAGTTTCTACTCTCCCTGAGTGTGGTGTTGATTAGTTGAATGAGGAAGCTTTTTACTTGTGACAAAATATTGACATCTAATGATATCTAGTGGCCTCTTCCTCCCATCAAGGGAACAAACTGATGATATGTTAGATTGCACAGAATGGCTGTACCAATAGTACTTGAAAAGAAAATATTTTGTGGACTTTCTCTCATTCAGATATATGGCTTAAAAAACATTATATGAAAATGATAAAGTGTCATTTGAACATATTGTTGTATAATGCATGACCACTTCCAGGGCCATGCAGACCCCCAGTGTATTCTATGACAAACCCTCATTCTGAGAAAAAAAAGAATACATGTATGGAGGTCGTCTCAACTACCTATTGAATTTAAATGGGAGTTGGGTCAGACCTAGACCTCGATGTTAAACAGGACTGTCTAGCCCAGTGAAAAGACTTTTCCCCACTCCCTCCCGATGTCCCTGTTACGCAAGCCTCCCCTTGTTAAGAGACAACGGCGTGTCCTCTGAGGCGTAGATAGGGCTCTGACTCGACCCAAATTTAGATGTGGCGAGAAGAATTTTAAGATGCCACCCGGCAGCTATAGGTTACTGTCTGTATAGCGTGGCGCTTGGCAGAATGATAGAATGGGACCAATAGTCTCGCTGTGTACAGAATGTGCTTCCCAAGGGGCCTTACCTTGGGCGCACTGCTCTTGTTTCCCATCAAGGGAATGCTGAGACACAGAGAGCGAATGAGAGCAGGAAAACTGAGTTAGACACGGAGACTAAATAGTCTAGTGGATTCTGTATATAGACTATAATGCAGTGTGACCTAACAACACGCTGATATAACTTTCTCTCTTTTTTTTTAAAGGGAGATGGGTGTGTTGGTGTAATTGCTCTTGGAATGATTACTTAGTTCTGTTTTAGACCATCTAAATCTTTAACAGACGAACTGTGAGATGCATTTGCCAGTCTTTTTAAAGTGCATTCTTAGATAGAGACGGTATCCTAGTCCTGTCTCACTGTCATTTCCTTTTGTATTGTTCACATCTGCTCAACTCTCAGCAGCACTCTTCACTTTACTTAAAGCACCATACGCCCTCCGGCAGCAACCACACTCACAAAGAGTGAGACAAGTTCATGAATTTCTCCCTCTGTTCACCCCAGATTAAGATTGACAGAGAGCTGAAGGCCGTGTACAAGCGCATGTTTGAGCCATTGCACGTGCGGGAGGCTCTGTTCCAGAGGCTGACGGGACAGTTCTGCACCATCCAGATCCTGAAGAAGGGACAGGTGTACGCAGCCGAGGACAAGACGTCTGTGGACGAGCGCCTCAGCATCCTCCTCAAGGGAAAGTGCGTGGGTTTGTTAATCACATCTGTCAGTCCACCAGATGACTTTGTCAGGCATCTACATCATTGCTGCATGCACTCAGCAATTGGTTTTCTGTGAGAAGCAAAATGAAACTGAAGCTGTAGTACACAAGTATGTATTTATTAATGGTAACAATAACAGTGCATTGAATAAAGTGTATATAGAATGGGCTTAATATGGCGCCTATAGGTTTCAAAGGATCTAATTTGCATGTGTATGTGTCTGTATATTGTGTGTGTGTGTGTGTGTGTGTGTGTGTATGTGCCTGTATATTGTGTGTGTGTGTCTGGTCTCTCCAATGCAGAATGAAGGTGACTTACCGTGGTCATTTCCTTCATAACATCTACACCAATGCCTTCATTGACTCCCCCGAGTTCAGGTCCACACAGATGCACAGAGGAGAGCGGTTCCAGGTAGCTATATATGTTACATATATATATATATATATATATGTGTGTGTGTGTGTGTGTGTGTGTGTGTTACATATATATAGGCCTATTGTATATATCCTCTTTTTCTTTTTTTAATCAAGGCATTTAATTATACAATACACTAATTTTAGCTTTGAGAGTTATGCTTGTTTTAACTATGTAACAAGTATCATCATCAAGGGTTTTTGAATTGTAGTTGTGATTGTTCATATAGCACATAATACGGCAGTGAAAGGTGTTGTGTGTCTTAAGGGACAAAGCCACTCTCTATATTCATATATCTTTCAAGATATTATCATACTCATGATTTTTATCATCATAATCAGATTAAAAATTCTGCAGAAAAATGAGTGAGTGTTGGTCCACAGGTGACCATCATGGCTGAGGAAAACTGCAAGTTCCTGTGCTGGTCGAGAGAAAGGCTCACTTATTTTCTCGAGTCCGACTCCTTCTTGAACGAGGTCTTCAGATACCTTATCGGCAAGGACATCACCAACAAACTTTACTCTCTGAATGACCCTACACTCAGCGACAAGGTAGGTATACTGTATATGGCCCAGATATAGAGACTGATATGAACTAAACAACCGAATTAATGTATAAAATCAGAGGCAAATGATATATGTTCCTCCTCAAAATATGCAAATAGTACTGTACTTGCTTAATTATGGCATTAGTGACACAAGCTAACATCTATCATCTAAAACATATACCACTACCAGTTGATTTGATTTGCATTTTTGAGTCAAAACATAAGACTTTTACTCTTTTGCACTAGTATAATATTGAATGTCTTGAATCTTGAATATTATAGTAGTATAATATATAATCTATCTATCTATCTACAGTATCTATCTATCTATCTATCTATCTATCTATCTATCTATCTATCTATCTATCTATCTGTGTGAAGTAGATGATGTTGTCTAATGCTAATGATGATTGTCATATTAATGATGATGATGATGATGATGATGATGGCTGTCAGGCGGTGAAGAAGATGGATCGGCAGCCTAGCCTGTGCTCCCAGCTGTCCATGACCCAGATGAGGAACAGTATGGCCAGCACTGGTGACACCGATGACGTCCTGCACCAGATCCTAAGGGGAGGCTCTGCCGGCTCCTCACTGCGTGAGTCTCAGTCTCAATCTGCTCATTTCTTTACATCAATCCTAATCTCTAATCTAGTATCATAATCTCCTTAGTCCCAGTAATCTCGTCATTTCAATCCTCACAATCTCACCTGTGTAATCCTCACAGTTTCACCTGTGCATTCATCCCAATCTCACTCGTGTAGCTGCGATTTTACTCGTTTAGTTTTCACAGTCTCGCCTGTGTAATCACACTCTCACTTATTTAGTTTTCACAATCTCACCAGCGTAAACGCAGTCTTGCTCGTTTAGTCTTCACAGTCTCACCTGTGTAATCTCCAAAATCTCACCTACTCAGTCTTCACAGTCATATCTCTTAAAGCCATAGTCTTTACCGTCTCACATCCTCAGTTCTTAATCCTGGCAATTTTACCTCCTCAGCCTCACACGCCCCACACACACCTGCACAGCCTCTCACACAAGCTATCCTAACACCTGCTCAGTACTTCATAGTCTGGCTTGCTTGTATTAGCCTTCATAACTTCCTCTGCTCAGCGCTCTCACACCTAATTAGTAGTCCATTTGAAACATTAACCATGGCACCAGGGGTCAGAGACTTAACCGCAACTCTCTGTATAGACCACAGTATCTGTACAGTATGTCTTTACATACTTTGTTAATCACTCTCTTGGAGTGCCACTGTTCAGAAAAGCTTGGTTGCGTATATCAAAAATACCTGTCTTCTGATCTGTTTGAAATATTTACTTGTTGAAATGAGTCCCAGATGTACAGTACATATACCTTTAACATGTTCTGAATCGGTTGTTTTTGTATCAATAGAGAAGCCCCCTTAGCATAAAATCTCTCTTTAGAAAGCATCTCTTCTTTAAATGAAATGGTATAGTTGTCAGACAGTAATATAGCAGTTAATTTGAAGTTCATTCAAGTAACCATTTCATTAGGACAGTGTTATAGGAAATATCTGTTAACCAGTAATATATACCTATTGAATACATGTCCCTGAGCTCAGTTGAATCAGTCCTATCTGATATAATTCTCTAATAAAAAAATAATATCAGTGTTATCTGAGTGTTATCTAAGAAACTACATCGCCACACTCAAATGTTGCTCATGTTGTTAATAACCTCTGAAACCAAGCGGGAAGCGTGATAACGGTGTACACTGTTGCTGTGCACACTAGACCTGATTGTGTTGTAGTGTTTCTCTGACACTCTGTCCTCCTTCATTTCCCCCTTCTAGCCATGACTCTGCCCAGCCCCTCAGATCGTGCCTAGACCCTGACAGGGGTGTAAGATGCTTTCTCTTCTGTCAACCTATCAGTATCCCCCTCTCCTCCCCCCTTCCTCACTCCATCCCCCCTTCCCTCACTCCACCCCTCTAAACTGTTGTCTTTAAACCCCCCCCCCCCCCAAATTTAACAAACAAAATTAGATTTCCTATAACCTTCCTCTCTGCCGGTGGTTATTAAGGTTTGTCAAAAGCTGTCATGACTCCTCATTGGGTGACCTTTGACCTTGGAGTCACCATGAGGAAGGACATGACATGTCATGGACTTGCACTTATAACCACAGTTGCCGATGGCAGTGTTAAATCCCACCTCTGAATAAAACCTAAAAGCTAACTGTCCTACACTGTTTGGTGTAAATGTGTGACCACATTCTGACGTAATCCAGTGACAAACAAAACTCACCATTAACAGCTTGATGGAAAAGTGCGACAGAATATCCATTTACACCTTGAACACTACACAAGCGTAATAATGTCATATTATTGTATTTTTTCACATTACGCATATCCCCTTGTTTATTTATCTTGACTTTAATTTATTGAATAAAATTCTGTAAATGAAAAATAGGCGTACAACCTTACAGATCAAAGAGTTAGTTTCCTAAGCAACCTGCTTGCCTGTAACAGTGTGCCTTTTTCTCTATTGCATCTCGAATGGCAATGAATCCGTATTCCGAAGCACTTCCAAAGAGGCATGAATGTGTCTAAACAAACAACAAAAGAATTGAAATAGAAGCATGCCTCTTGCCTGTGCTTTAAAATGGTGTATAGTGTATGCTAAGGATTTGATGTTGTCCCCCCCACCTCCTTTATTTCAGAGAAATCCTCATTGCCTAAAGCCACAGCGATGAAGCCCATTGAAGAAGCCATGGAGGACGACGTGTTTGAGGCAGATTCACCCACCAAAACAGACCCCGCCCCCAGCACCTCTCACCAGGAGGTGTGATTAATAGTGATGCTGATGTCATAATAATGCCACACCCCAACCTACCACTCCACCACCCCATCCCATACCATCCTGAGCACGGAGGCCAGAAGAAGATCTAAGATTACACAATTCACCCCTTGAGACCATCATGGGCAAAGGTGCCCAGTGCCGAGGAGAGACATGGAACTGGGTCTCATTTCTTCAGCTGTGATGTCTGAAGATGTGAGTCTTTGGTCTTTCAGGACACTGCTGTGCTTGCATGGGGTAATCCTTATTCATTTGGTAGGCCATACAGTACAATTTTATCCAAAGCAGAATACAGTCAGTAGGGTGCCAGAATACATTTCAGTAGTGTGTGTGCATATGTGTGCGCGCGTGTGTGTGTGTGTGTATATTCCCTGCCTAATCCACCCCCTGATACGAGACCTGTTTGGTGTTTTGCTCCATCAGTTACTGTAAATTATGGTAAACTGAGGTGGCAGTTAATATGACATGGATCTGTTCACAATGTCATGATGATCCACCACATGCCCTTGAACTGACCACAGTGTTTCACTGCTTCATAAGGCTTATATACAGTAGGTGGGCCACTACTTTCACAGATTCACAGCTGAACATGTTCTCTGTTGACCTTTGGCTCAGCTGTATAGTTGAAACGTGAAATTGAAATACCTAGTGAAGGTAGTACGAATTGCTACGTCACAATAAATGTATATGTCAGTACCCCAAACATTTGTAAATATAATCCATCTAAGTCTGTGTGTGTGTTTGCTGTGTATGCCACATTCTAGCTTATATGCTATTTTTTTTTTTTTTTTTTTTTTTACGGTTTTTAGTTTAGGATTAGACTGAACAGAGTGCTAATTCCAGTTCCTCCAGTTCCTCTGTCTGGTGAGCCTGCTCAGTGTCATCGTTGCTCTGAGTATATAACATGTTTAGGCGAATCAATGAAGTATCCTGGGAAGGCTGTTTCAGGCTGCCTGCAAGTAATTAGTTACTTTTCCAATCACACGCTGTGAGTGAGTCTGCTTTGTGCCAATTTTGAAATCCATTCAATAGATGTGCGTGTTTGAATCACTGAATAGGTTTGTCACAGGTTTGTTGTTTTTTATTTTACTTTATCGCATTATGGAAACACATTTGAGAATAAAGCTTAAAAAGAAATAAAAAGCAAAATGACTAAAAATGATTGAATCATGAAAATAACTTGTGAATAATTCAGGTAGGGGACCTCACAATGTTCTAATCTTTAATCCTCAAGCCTGATGGTCTTGTTCAGACAGTCGCCCATAAATACACTTTGCTTCTGCAACCTTGACTAAGTAACTGAATGGAAAAATTCAGCTGTAATACATAAAGGTGGGTGGCTCCACTCAGACAGTGTAAGACAATACAACATAAATAGCAGCCATCTGAATTAAATCAAGTTCCCATTCAGACAGACACGAGGTGCACTCCAACTGATGATTTGATATATATTTAATCGATTAAAAAAATAGTACAAAAGCAAATCAGTGCTTCCTTTGATCTTATGACACAAGAGATACTGCTGGACAGCTGAAATCCTCGCAGTCAGCAAGTATGTGAGACGCTCACACAAGAGCACATTATACAGTTTCAAATGAGACAATCCCAAACAATGACTTCAGCGTAATCAAGTTTTCTTGAGACCCAAGTAAGTGCAATGTGATTCCATTGATTGATGCTCCATGCCGATGAAGGAGAAGAAAACATTTCATATCTTAAAGTGAATAAACCATTACTTTCTGTCAGTGCGTTTTTTTTTTTTTTTTTTAAATGGCAGTGCCAGTATGAGAAATGCCTTCATTAATTGTGTCAGACAACTATTGATTACATCAGTAGTTACAATTATAACAGTCAGAAGAGAATTCACAAGACACAGTAAAGATACCTCTATTTCAACTCTCGGCCATTTTGTACCTTGTGTGTTAAGCATAAGGATCATGTTCATAATGTAAGGGAAAGGGATAGCGATTAACCCCTGGATATGACTGGTAAAATAATAATAATAATAATAATAATAATAATAATAATAATAATAATAATAAAAAGAATAGTACTTTTGGCATGATTGATATAGTCACTTTTGAAAATCTGGACAATCCCCTAGAGTTGTTGGTATGCTAAATAAATTCTGTGCATCTCATAGGCCTACTGTTTGAGGCCCTTGTTAAGTCCCAGGATGCCTTATTTAAAAACACAAACGATAACAAAAAAATATGGACAAGTAATTATTTCCCAGGCGTACCAGTCCTACAAAATGCCACACCAAAGCTGCCTTTCAAAGGAATGTCAAGTACTGTCCTCTAAGTACATGGAGAGCCTTTATACCAAACTTTCATTGCCTAAACGTGTTTCATTGCCATATGCACAACATACGCTACACTTCACACCAGGTCACCCTATGGCATACGCTCATATACTGTATGTGCTTTGGGAATGTTAATTAATGAATTATTTATCGAGACCCAGGGCCATACAATCATTAATACAATATGTTAAACAAATAACAATGCCATATATCAAAATTAAGATGTATTGCCATTAATACTTTACGTTTTCTTTCCCACATTCCCACACACAAACAGCGCTAATTGATGTGATAAAGCTGTCCAATTCCTTCTTATCATTTTTGGCATAAATATTCCAAATTGTATAGCTATTGTCACCTTATTAAGTCATTACTTAATAACTATTGTAAGTAGGCATCTCTGTCAACCTGCCATCTGCACGACTACATGTTTATATCAGTCTTGGGATGCAGGCTTCAACATAATGAACATAATGCACAGTGCTTGTCTGAATGCATCTCACTTGGGCAAAATGAGTGGCCTGTGATTCACCCATCCAAGTTAAACAGAAAATCTGAGGTAGCTATTTGTTGTAAACAGAAAAAAAAAACATATATATATATATAGATAGATAGATATTATGTCTTCAACAACCTATAATATATTTTGTCTAAATGGATGCAGTCCTGGACAAATTCTGGGCTACAAGGTGTCTATATGCGCAACTCATCACAGCACCGGTTCCGATTTAGGATGTTACCCTGTTTGTCCACCAGGGGGCCACATTCCATCTAAAATCCGTATTTTAACAGTTGATCCAGGGATTGAGAAAACACCAACAAGCACCAACTATTAACAATGTAAATATACGCAGTGAATTCAGAGGTAGTTACTAACATAAAAAGTATTTTTCCCCATATATATAACATTTTACACTATATATATATATGACAACATACTGTTGCAGACTATGGCCAAAAATAAGACTACACTTCTGGTAAATTTCCCTGAGAGCAGTTGTTCCTCCTGAGAAGGTCTTGTGGAGAGCTGTTCACCAGATGCAGTGACAGCTACCACACACAGGGATTGGCTTGTGTGAGCATAAGATTGTGTTGCACATGAGCTGGCTAACACACACACAGACACACACTCAGACAGAGACAGACACACACACACAAAGCTGGACTATCTATATAGATATGAAGACACATTTTGTTGCTTGGCTGGTTACGATTTGAGTTTTTGGCCATTTCCAAAGGCTTTTTTAGAATACCCTTCCAGGACACCATTTGAATTCACTGGGCTTTAAATGGTCTTAAATGTCCAAGTGACAAGCGACTGAGTCACCGACTCCGCTTGGCCTACAACTGTCACCCCTCAGGTTAGACAGTTTATAAGCCCCCAAGCACTTGGTCAAGCTCATGACAGATGCTTCGATCCTGTTTCCATCTTGTGCTTGTACATTCGATAGGCAGACTTAATTTGGCAACCAGACACGCACGCACACACACACACACACACACACACACACACACACACTCTCTCTCTCTAACACACACAGGCACGCACACACACACACACACACACACACACACAGTGTGCATGACACATGTGTTAGTCAGCAGGAGCAGAAGACTCAGCCTGGATTGAATACTTGGTAACAGTCTGGGCTTGAGGTCTCTCCGTCTGGTGGGAGGATGGGCGCATAGAGCAGGGCGGCGTGTTCCAGTCAAGCCTGTGCTTGGGCGATGACAGAGCAATGCATTCTGGGCCCTATTGGGGCTGACTCAGGAGGTATTGGTTTCAGCTGTCTGATGACTGGACTGCACTGCTCTAGACCTCCTGGTGCATCCTGTGGTCTTGGAACGAAGCTTTGAACGTGCTGAAAGATCATTTTGTCCTTTGGTTTCTCTTCTAGTCTCTGTGCTGATTGTCTCACAAGTCAACTGAGTGTTTTGGGCAAAGCCGTAATCATGACTAAGATCATCTTAACCCTTTACCACTGAGATTCAGCCCACATCTTTGTACTGGGCACAAACTGGTAAGGAAATCACTTTGTGTAATCTGAGTAAACAACACAAAAGCTCAGTTTCAAGTTCAGGCAAGAGGTCGTCAACGGAACGACACAAACTTCTATTTGGATCCAGTCACTTGCCAGACGTGATGAAATCACTTCACCTTGAGGTCTCGAGTAACATTCACATATTCTGATATGCTTGTTGGATCAGTGAGACAGCAGTTGCAGTGAGAGAGTGAGTTTGTGTCCTTGTTAGATCTGGATGTCAAACTGCCAAAACACTGGGAGGTAGATGTGTGGTGGGGTATGAGCTACCATCAAAAGGCAGAACGGATTGTGTGTATGTGTGTGTGTGTGTGTGTGTGTAAGTGTGCATACATGTGTTTATGAACATATTTAAAGGAGAAATCCAATGTGAATCAATCCGTAGCCCTGTTGTTCAAAGTTACTAAGTTCAGACAGAAGAAAAATGAATGAGACGATTTGACAACTTAGATCATATAGTGAAGCTGCAGGCAATGATAACTGAATAGGGGACAAAAACTCACTTTTCTGTTTCATTTCCTTATGCCCCATTCAGTTAGCTTTAGCTGCCGGTTTGCTGTTTGGTCTATGGTGATGTATCAAATTTCCTCAAATTCTATATTCAAAATTCTTCGAACAAGGCTATGGCTTGAATCACTCTGGGTTTGTGTGTGTGTGTGTAAGCATAAGGTGTATGTATACAGTATATGTCTGGGTTTCTGCGTGCAAGTTAATGCCTGTGAGTGTGTGTGTGAGAGTGTGTGTGTGTATACAGTGCATGGGTAACGAGCCAACACCATCCTCAGCACCTCCTCCTCCGCCCTGCTGCGGCTCTAGTGGCGGTCCTGGGTGGCCCCTCCTCTGGCGAGCTGGAGGACTTGCTGCTGGGGGAGGCCTCTGGTGGGGAGCCACGGGCCACGACCCAGGGCCCAGAGGTAGATGCGTGGGGGTCAGTGCTGGCTCTTCCCTGAATGCTTGTGGCAGTGGCAGTGGCAGTGGCAGAGGCAGAGGTGGTTGTGACAGCAGGCATGGATGCCCGGTGGGGACATTGAGCCACCATGTGTGACATGCTCTGGCAGTAGTGGCACTTTTTTGGCTGGGGTGGGAGACTGCACTCTTTGGCATGGTGGTCCAGACCTCCACAGTTATAGCATCTAAGAAAGACAACAGAACTTTTACTGACAATATTTGGCATAAATAATATAATAATCTTAACCTGACTCTCGCCATCTGAATGTAGTTCCGCCAAGCTCCACATGGCGTTCCATTGAGCGCTACACATCATCTGGACTTGCACCCATAGAGAACGATTTCAAGGTTGCAAAAATGGTTGAGCTAAACAGGATCGCCCAGCAGGATTTGAATAAATGTGACATAGCAGAGAAGCGTGGCTCTCATCAGCATCACAGTTTGTTTTCAATGTGAGTGGTTAAAAACAGCATGTCAATAAGGATGGCGGACAAGTGGTTTAAAGGATTTTTGATAACGCCCCACCTTCTGAAGTACATTTCCAATGGAGCAATCCCAGATGAATGTGTGGAGCTAGGCAGAAAGAAATTCAGATGGCGAAGGTCAGGTTATAATAATGTTAAATGTGTGGTGTATTTCCTGTCTGCTAAAAATGTACCTTCTGACTTCAGTTATTCACTAAAGATCTATGGCAAAGGTGTATACAACACCAGTTTTGGACAAGGATGAGGACTATTACACATATATACATTACACAACAACAGTGTCATTGTAAATGATGATGCAAGTAACCTATTGACAGTTCTAATATTCATAGGGGGCTACTGCTACAAAGAAGTGTTGAAAAAGCGGTAAGCTAAGTTTAGATCAAAACAACCTTCACATGGCAAAGACATACAAACAGTAAAAGGTTTCATGTTTTTTTAAATGGTTTAAAATAAACTTCTCTGAACACAATTACAGTACATCAATATAATAATAAAAACAAGGCATGTCCTTCAGTGAAGACACTCGAGATGCAAGTTAAAATCCACCAAGAGGCGACTTGGTGAAAAGGGTTATAAATGTGCCTGAGAGCTCTGTTTCAGCATGTCATTTGATTGGATCACAAAGACCATCACAATAACTTGTGAATCAGTGCTAAACATCTGTATATTTGTAAGAATACAAAAGTTTATGACTTGATTTTAAGCAAATGAGAAAGATTATAAATAGGCTACATTATTGTTTTTTGAATGGCATAGCCTGCAAATATTTTAAAAAGAAAATAAATATTGCTAATACATTTAATTAATTCTTTCACACACAAACAATTTAGCACTAATATTATACACAGAACATGTCTTAGTTATTTAGGGAAAGAGATGGATTTGGCAGTTTCTACTGATGCTTAAGTTATATAATATGAAATCCTATATAAAAAAACAACTAAGCAACTCTGATACCATTTAAACTGTATGAAATCTTCACATGTACTGATATTTTCTGTCAACCTGTAGGAAGACTTCATCACATTAAATTAGTTGTATTTTAGCCTTGTTGTCTGCTATTAATTTATCTTATTATTGTACATTTTAATCCCTTTTATATGCAGATATTTGAGTAAGTCATTTCCAGCCAACAACTGTCTTTACTAACGTTTTCTGACTGTATTTCTTTCATATGGTCTGACTACATGACATGTCATTTGTTTGACTACATGCTTTTGCATGTAGTCAAACAAATGACACTGTATTCTCTCTCTCTTCTCTCACATGTTCTTTCTCTGTCTCTCTCTCGTCTTTCAAAGTATACAATATGTGAGAAGACCCGGCTCATATAATAGCTATAGAAGAGATTTGTTTGGAAAAAAATCAACAAAAACATTTTTAGATAAATATTCAGACAAAATCCTTTTTCCCCATTAGTAAGACATTTTAAAAGCTAGTCATCCACTAACTCGGTTCATACAATTTCAAGTTCAATAGATGTAAACAATAAGTCACAAAAGGCCGTGAGCACATAGTGGTGTACAGTTAAACCCCTTAGCTATGGTAAAACCAGCATAACTCATGGACTTGCATGGCTAACTGCAATTATAAAATGCTAACCACATTAAATCTGGCTAGTTTTATGAAAAGAGAACACACTGCGACTTATTCATACATAGCAAAACCTCCGCCAAGAAATAGCTGAATGGTTGCAATATAGCGGCAGTCCATAGAAAAACTGCAATCAACACAATTCAACCAATCATAATCAAGGACGGGAATTATCTGTTTTTGAAAGTGTTCACAAGCTAACCTGATTGTCATCATCTGGCTGCGATCGCTAAACTACACGCTAGAGGGCGTTCGGTTACCTGACGCAACCATCTGAGTAACGTGAGCTTCAGACTTCATTTCAAAACGAATAAACCAATCAGAGTTGCCGGGT
>JASCQY010000010.1:8995977-9010004 GCA_030264315.1 Sardinella tawilis
TGGGTCTCCTCTCGCTGCCCACACAGTGTGCTCCTCCCGGCCCCGTGACCCGCACGGACTCCAGGCCCTTGGAGGACCTCTTGAAGGTGAACTCCACCGCCTCCCCCTCCTTCAGACTGCGGAAGCCCTCCATGTGCAGCTTGCTCTGACAGAGCGGACAGGACAGGTGACGGAGAGAGAGAGGAGGACACGTACACGTACACGAGGAGGAAAGGACAAGAGGACACAGGTAGAGAGATGGAGGTGAAGAGAGGTTGAAATAAGCAAGCGAAAAAAGGCAAAAGGACATTATGAATGGGCAAATTATCGTACTGTACATTTATGTTCTCACTTTGAAACATTACATGTCAAATAAATCAAGGAGGAATACTAGTTTAAAGATCGAAAGGCAGAAGTAAAACTTGCTAACACAGACAAAAGATAACTTGAAACAGAAACATGATATTGTTATAAGGCTACTCTCTCTCTGACGGGAACCCATTTTGTTCCGTTTCTCTCCAAAAGGCAGGTTTGTTGACGGAACAAAACCGTGTTTGCCTGTGAAACCTGACCGAACACCTTCACAAGGGCAGACAGACACAATGGGAGAAGGGAGAAGATGCTCCTGCTGGTTTATAAATAGCCGGCTGTGTACACGTTTCAAAGCCCCAGTGGCCATAACGAGACACTGTTATTGCATTTTGACGCCAACCTCCAGCACAGCCATCTGCACTTCCTTCCCTCTCGTTGATGCTGTGCAGAGTGGACTGGAGTGGCCACTTGTTTACCTGTGGGTGGCATCCTCAGCACTGACACCTCAGAGAGAGCCATGGCACAGGCCACAGAAAAACAGCACCACATACAACACCAGCTAATGGAAACATGTTGATGTACTGGAGCAAAGAGCTGGAAGCAACCCTAGAGTCCCTAGAGCCATGAATTCATAACATCTTTCTCCATCTCTACATGTATCTACACCCATCCATTCATCTTTACCTATATTTCTTCATAACTCATTTGAGAGAGGGAGAGAGAGAGAGGGAGAGAGAAAGAGAGAGATTTCTATCTTGTTTCTTTTTTAGTCAAAGAAAGGAACAACTTACACTCATGAGAACCTGACCATAACCTGTGATCTTTATTACAAGAGATTCTTCCAGTTTAAAAATGATGTTTCCTACACTTCTACATTTCTCCTAAAGGCAATCTAGTTCTATTGTAAAGCATACAGATTTTTTTTTCATTTTCAGGAAAAAGTTTACATTCCCCGATCATTCCAGTACAATTACAAGGTTCTGAATTATATCTTACATTTTAATTAAGTTGTAAATACTACAATATTTCAAAATGTACCATTATCTGCAGGAACCTTTTGTCTAAGTTAATAATTAATTTCTAAAATACTTATTTACTGATGCAAAACAAATATAGACTAAAAGCATGGATCTACACATTCCATTATTTTCATAATTTCTTATATAACCATCTTTAAATGGATGTAATGTAATAATTACATAATGGTGCATATTTAAATGAACTTAATTATATAATGTCTCAATGAGATTAATTGCAATGCTCATAAATATTTCAAATTCTTTCTTAGCTATATAATCACAGAAACTAAAATGGTAATGAACGGTAATGGCACACTTTCTGATGTAAAGGAAATTAAACTGAAACGATTCTAAACAGGTACATATATGTTTAACTTTCTTCTCACCCACAGCAAGCTACATTCTTTCTATGAAACACTTTATTTCCTGGTTCAGAAGTATACTCTCACACACACCAAGGACATATGCTTTCATAAAAGCCTTTCACCTTTTTTATTCAGCTGTAGCTCAGTGCTGTGCTGTGCAAAGCCCAGACTAAATGTCTGTGTCCTGGAGCCACATCTCCAAGCACATGCAACAGGCTTATGTGGCTACAAAAGCAGCTGTGTGTGTTTGATTTGGAGGGAGTGGAGGGCATAGCTGCAAAGCTAACTCTGGTTGATGGGATTAAATTAGCCTGAGGAATACGACTGTGCTGATGACTCACAGAAGGATGAGAACATAAGCAGCAGCTCTTCTGAAAGGGACGACTCTTGACCCTTATAACACACCTGGCTAAGCTTTGGAGATACTGTGGGAATTTAACAGCAACTTTATAGACTTCCCAATCATCTGATACAACAGAAAATCTATTACATAGAGAAATTCAATATTAGATTGTCTTACAAATTTTAATTTGAATAAAAAAATAAATATATGCATGTAATCATAGTGCAGACGTTAATATAAAATGTGTTTAATTATAAATGCATGGTGTGTAGCATTTTTAATGTATTTTTTCATTAAATCTAATTTTACAGATGGTAAATTTAAATCCAAAGTTACACTTGCAAAAAAAAAAAACTTTTCACTTAAATATTAAATCATAAATTAATTACAAATTATTGATAGGCAATCTCTTTTTAAGAAGACACACAAACAAAAAACTTGCATTTTCACTATATAACTATTACAAAACACAGTTACTCAAGATCTTAAAAAGCAAATCCTACAGCCTAAATTGTTTATAATTAAGATGATCTAAAGCAGTTTTTCAGCAGGAAATGGGGTGGGGGTTGGGGGGGTGCGGGTCTGTAAGGCAGCCTCACTACTTGTCTTGGTTCTGGCTAGCCTCTAAGCTCTGCTGCGCTTCCCAGCCTTGGGCTAGTGGCCGTGTGATAGGCGGCCATTTTGCCTGTTTTGGATTGGGGGGTGGTACAGGGGAGGAGGCAGGGGTTTCAATGGCGGAGGAGGAAGGGAGAGGGGTAGGGGGGGGGGAGCCAGAGCCTTTGTGGAAATTATAGAAACTGAGTAATCTCTGTCATCTACAGCATGCTTATTTGTTTCATTAACATTGGCTTACATGTAAGAAAGAAAGTATGAAATAATATGCATAAAACAGACAGCAATCAATTCAGTAGTCTATATTTGTCCATCCACACATTGGCAGAGGCCTAGTTAAAAATGCTCAGGAGCCATATTAAATCTTCAGCCAGATTTTAGTATACAACTAATATAGATCACCACTAATATAGATATATATCAGATATTAAGAACATTTTTTTATTCCTCTGCTTTCAGCCTTTGTAAATTTATTTTTTGTCACAACATCATAAAACACAACAACACAAAACCCCGCTATACTTCACAGATCTTGTCATTACATCCCTTTTTAGTATCAGACTTCTATTTTTGTATTCTTACAGCAGAACATATTACAGCGATTTTGAAAAGGGTTGCTTATCAAAACAATTGTGACAAATCGCTGAAAGGAATGTGCTCTGGGAAAATGAGACTATGCAAGCTTGGATCACTCTTAGATGTATTCTATTGAGAATGACACCAGGGTAACTTGCAAATTACTAGGCTTATGTGACTACATAAAACAACAACAAAAAATAAATAAATACAAAACACAGATAAATCAACAGAGAGCAATGGCTAAAGGTGCAATATGGGAAAAAAGATGGAAATGAAAATCCATGATGGAAGGTTTAGATAATGATGCTTTAGACATGGCGGCGCTTTAAAGGACAAATGACAAAAACATGGCTGCAGACCTCATGCTCCAGCAGCAAGAAAGAAATGGTGCCTTCTTGCACATCTCTCATCTGAAATAGTCATGCGCATTGCAACAGGCTTATTCTCTATGCTGTCCAGAAGCACTCACCAGTAGTTTTTCAGTCATATGCATGTCTGCAGCTTACTATAGAAACCATTCCAAGCATCTATGGATGACTCACAAGAGGAAGTCACGTGAGCACAAGGTATTTTCCCCTTTCTCTCCTCTTTTTTTTTGAAGGAAAAGGAAAAAAAAAGCCCACAAGCAAGAGAAACAAAGCGTGGTATTAGCTGGGAAGGGTGGGGCCTGCATGCCAAACGGTGAAACGGCCTGATGGTTAATCTTACTAGGGGCCCACTTTAACATCGCCATGCACCAACAAAAGCCCCAACTCGCACATGGAACTACATGGGAAAAAAAAAACTACACACTCCACACAAATATGAAATACTCAGTCAGACGGCCACCCTGTTACAAGCTTTGCTGACAATCTATGCGCATATCCAGTGAAGCCAACAGACGTAACAAGCGCTTAGACAGAGAGAGAGAGAGACCAGAGCCTCTTTGCTTTTGTCTCTGGAGTATCACCTAAAGAATAGCCCCAACCCCCCCACCCCCCCCAAGTAGCCCCTTCCCCCACTCAATCCCTCTTGCACCTCCTCCAACTGAGTTGGAGGACATGCGACCACAACATGGCCACTTCCTCCTGGATCAGTCTGTGTGTTTCTTAAAGCATAACAAAAGCAGCATGGAAGCATGGCGTTTTAATGCTTCCATGCTGAAGAACATGTGTTCACTGATAGATGCTCTGGCTGCAAATTCAATATGGCTGCAAGCACTGGTTTAGATGGTGGGGTGGAGTGATGGGTGGGGATGCTAGCCTTCTGACAAGCAGGGCGAGCTAACTGTGCCTGGATTCAATATGCAGTTGTGTCAAGAAGGGAAAATAGCACCTAAGCGTAAGGCATAATGAACAACATGGCATTTGGAGATCACAAAATAGTGCATGTGAGAGATGGGAATACGGACGTGACACAAACTAATATACAGGCATAACACGGTCGGTAACAGTAGAGCTGCTTCTTTGTAGGTGCAGATAAAAAAAAAAAAAAAACAACGCACTTTCTAAAAAATGAATCACAAAAAAAGTCTGAGGGATCTATAACCTGGACCCTAATATTCTGGTCCTTTTTGCAAATTGTGAGCCAAACCTGTGCAACTCAACTCAAGGGGTCACCCAAGGGGAGGGAAGGTAACAGATCAAGGAAGAGGGGAGGAGCAGAAGGAGAGAGAGGACTGGAAAAAACACACAACAACATTGCTGCCCAGACACACAAAGTTGAATCAGTATCTTATTTAGTTACATTTAATGGGTATAACTGTGCCTAGAGTGAAAAGGAAATTCACAGCAGTTGTCTAAATGTTTGCATCACAAAATACACAACACATTGATGTTTTTTTAAAAATACAGTAGAGTATGCCTAAATAAAAACTGCTCTTCCCTCCCTATAAAAACCTCCATTCAATCCCTACTGCCTATTTTAATTATATTCTGCTGCTGTGCATCACTTTTTCATGGGTGGAAAATCTACTTTCACAAACAGAAAGGGCCACACTGAAATTTTGAACAATCAGTCTATTTAAAGTTGTTGGGTACCTGATTGGGTACTGAGAGAGTTTGACTGTGTAATGCACTGTGCTACAAGAGAGATTTACAACCGCACCTTTCACATTCATTATCAATTCGTCAGTAGGCCTATAACAACAATGACCACATTAAATTAACGTTAAGCTGAGTTCATACATAGATAGATAGAAAGTCTTTATTGTCCACAATTAAAATTGTTTTTTAAACCATCAATACAAGGCCTCATAGACATAAATAAATAAGTACACTTAATACATAACCTTCAGTCCACCACCTCCACACCAATCTCTGCAGCCATATTAAAAGTGACAAACTCTGTATTCTGGAAATGATACTGCACATGCTGATAAGATTAAACAATGCTGATTATGTATAACATGGAACAACTATTTTGATTAAATAAAATATGAAAACTTGTTTTTTAAAACTTGTGTATTAGCCACCAAAAAAAACATGGCAACATTTTTGTTGAACACTACAGGCCTTCATCACTGGTAACAATATAGAATAGTATTCTCTATGGGTAAAGAGCTATGGACAACACTTTACAAGTTTCCCATTACTGCCCTCAAGTCATTATGGATCAGGACACTTCTTTAGGGGTTGCTCATACAAGCAAAAACTGCAAGAAACGTCTCTGCTGTGCAATAATGCATAGCCTAATTAGTATACATACACTTTTGACTCAACGTCCCCTACTTTAACCTTCATCACAATTTCCCTCATTTTCAAGAGGTCATTCCCAAAGCCTCCTACAAAACGTTCAGGATGGTAACTTTCCAAGCAGTTGAAATGCCATTTCTCACTCTTGTGTCTTTGGTCAACATTATGGTAGCCCAGCAGGTACTGTGAAAATGTGAAAAAGTGATCTTAAGCAACAACACGTTTCACGCAGGCCTTACTAGTCAGGTAGGCCAACTGTAATCCCCGCAACACATCTTACATTTGTAAATATCGCTGGCCATCATGATTGACATTACCTGCTCGGGCTAAACAATCGGACGTAAAAATAAACAAACCTCTCAAACAACAAGCAGTGTGTGTTGTCAAACGTAGCTTCCCGTTTTCAAAATTCGCAACTCTGTCAATTTCATGCGGTTTCATCAAGTGGAAAAAAAAACAGTTAGGCAGGATACACCATTACCAAGCCTACTTCAAATCCAAGCCGCAAGAAATGTAACTAACGTTAAACCTCTAGTGCAACATTGTAGCACTCTCGCCAAAGCTTTGTATCCAATGCCACCATAGCGGATGGGCTTGTTTAATGAAGTTGATTTAAAACTATGTTGCTACTGATACAGAACAACTTACTTGGTGTACAAACACATCCACAGGGGGATCAACAGGATATCCTCCGCGGCTGGTCATCGATATAAAGCCGAAGCCCATCCGCACGTTGAACCACTTGCAGTGGCCCGCACCGTGCATAGAGTGGGCTTGTGTGCCGTCTTCCGGCTCGGACAGCGTCCCAGGTTCTTCTCCGCCGCCTTTGCCTCCAACTCCTATGAAGAATCAGAAAAGAAATTGTTAAACGTTTCAAAAAGCCCGAGCTTCTTATATCGTGACTAGCCCATCGACCATTAGCTCTGTGGCTATAGGCTACACCATTCACTGGAGATGCCGTCCACCTCATGACTTGTTAGTTGCCATCACACGAAACGCTTAGCCTACAGCGACTGTAGCCTCAGCTACATTATCCATATTCAAATACATATTAGGCTAAATATATTCAGTTAGATACCCCATGTGCACTACACCATTACAGCGACTCACGCTAAATGCATGCTGCAGTCTTGTTTGCTCCGAAAAGCTGAAAATTAATATTCCCCCGCTGAACTAAAATAAAAGACAGGTGTGTTTTAGCCCATGCAGTCCTTTACAAACACGCAACTGTGTGTCATTTGCATGAGAATAAGAACACCACATTTAAGACAGTGGCGACTAGTTTCTCCTGCCAAACCTCCTCCCCTTGCAAAACCAGGTTCTGAGGGAAGCCAATAGAGACGGTCTGAACAGATACGTAGAATATTGGATAACCTTCGGCCATGTTTCTCTGCCGAACCCCCGTGCCAAACTTCGGAGATGGAAACTTTGTCTTGAAATTAGCCTGCTCCTCTGCATCAATACAACATTCCGATTTCGAACAACCATAATTTAGTTTGCATGGTCTAGCGTTTCTTCTTCCACTGATCTCGCTCTCCCACCTCCTTCTCTTCTGCTAGCGCTATAGCAGCAGTTCACACGTGACATTGTCAATTACATGCTTTCTCGCGACTAATTTCTCTTCGAATCGTGGCCGAAAGAGGGAGGGGACAGTCAAGAAAGTGGGAACCGAGGGAGCCAATCGTCGTTGAACAAATCCGCCTCAAAGTCAGTTCAGAAAAGTTCAAGATAACTCAATGCAGACAACAACAGTGATTAGGCTATTAAAACATTTAAGGCTATGGTCTATCAGCTTTCAATAATCTACCTTAGGCTTAAATTTGTAGCTTTACATGGTAGATTGAGCTAGACCTAGACTACTTCTGTAACATATAGCTTACAGGAAAGCACTTTTAATTACGACAGAAAAAGACATCATCATTCATATTATTCTAAAAGGCAAATGTATGTAGCCTATTCAAAAGCCACACAAAATTGCAGCCTTTGGTAAAGCTGTCATTTTTAAAAAACATATAATCTTAATTACACCGGTAAAAAAACAACCAAATAACAACAACAAAAAAAACCCATTAAGATTGGTCAATGACATAATAGTGTAGGCCCATTTGTAATTACATAAAATGGTTCATTATATTCACATTCAAACTATTTTTAGCAGATCAAAACACAATTTAAGGTAGCGCCAGATTCACAGATGCGCCTGGCCTTTTTGTGTCAAACTGTTAATTGTGATGGTTGTAAAACAACAATGAGTACAAGCGCTTGCTCTAACTATGACAATGAAAGTTAAACGACCACCCGATGGATTCGTGTTAGATCTTTGGTTCGATTCTCAAAGGGCGTGTGGTAAACGACCCCTGAAACAAGAAAGAAAACCGGTAAAAAATGACATTCCAGCAACTGGAGCAGAAGTTCTAAGTCCTGACATTCCTTTGCCGTCTTCAACCGTAAATGTCCAATAGGTTATTTCAACAAAGCCAGGGAACAGGTCATGTCAGCAAATACAACATAAGGTCAAAATTCGTCAGCGGGACCATGCATGTGCCAAACGCAAAACAGTTTCCACATTTTACATTTTATTCAGACTGAATGTGAGAATAGGCAAAAGCTTATACAGTTCCTTCAAAGTGAAATCGCGTCGGATTTATCGCGACCTAGCGAAAAATGCATCCAACTTTTATCAAGCTTTTAACCAACAGAATTAACTGACTCAATTCACTCAATCCCACCCTGTAGAGATCCCCTGCATGGCCCTACCCCCAACCTTTTACCATGCTTTTTTTTTTTTTAAATCTGTTCAAGGGTCGCATAGTTTTTACCATCATTCTATTTCATTCATGCCACCAAATTATTCCATTTAATTGCATGAAAGCTTGAATATAAACAGCCTTCCAAACACAGGAGAGCAGAAAACTCAGTGTTGTAGCCTAGGCATGACAAGGTATGTCATGGTTGTTAAAGCAAAGTAAAATAGCGCAGACTATACTGTTAATTCTATCAGTGTTTGCTACAACTTGAAGCTTGTCCCCATTTAATGCTGTTATAATATAAAGGTTATAAAGGTTATAACTGCGTAATTTATTATATCAGGAAACCACTTAGCCTCTTATTCTATCAAGGAATTAACAGGGGTCATCACATTAATTGAAGAATGTAACTTCTGAAAAATCACATCCTGCGCAGGGAGGCGGAGCTAGTTGGTGACTTGGGTTATCCAAGGCCACCCAAGTTTGGAACCTTATCTTTAGTTCACTGGGTTCAAGAAACAGGTCAAACTGACCCATATTTTTGAGGATTCCTCTTATTTTCTGCTTTCATGTCACTATTAAAAATACACATTTACTTGCATTCTTTCCGGACATTCCCTCAAGTAGGCTACAAGCTCGAGAGGACTTTACAAAGGTATTGTGTTGTCTAGTATGATGGATACAGTAATAGTGAGTCTGCAAACTTGGCCAAATATTCCTCCTAACATGTTTGATATATTGAATTAGTTATGTTGCGATAAATTTTGCTGTGAGAAGGAACATTTTGTTTTTGCTATGACTCTGAGTGGGGGCAGGGAGAAAAGCTTACAGCGTTGTTCTGGCTTTCGTTAGCTGACGATTGCTCATTAAGGCTAAGCATAATCTTGCAGTTATTAGTCTCCAACATGTATGATTTATTCCAAGAGGCTATAAGTTTCCTATTTGCTTCACTGTCGCTGTCTCAAATGCAAAGTGCTCAATTCAAAGAATCTGCATAGCTTAAAATCTTGAATGCTTCACCTTCTGTGGAAGACAACATTCTCAAGATTGTCTTTGTTAGTCCGTTCATTAATAGTTTGCAAAAGTTATGTCAATTTCTTCACTTTCAGCAATAAAATAGTACATACATAAAATAGTACATCAACAGTTTGCAGTTTGCTTCAAGGTCTGATGGTGTTATTTTGTTTGTTTGTTTTTTTTAAATCTCGAATAACTTTTATAAAAGGTCTTTTGTTTTGGTGGCCCCAGCCTGCAAGATATTTTTACTGACAAAAGTTTGGAGAGAGCCATTATCTATGCTAAACACAACTCAAAAGAAGAAAATACAGTTTATTATTTTAAACATGCAGTCTCTTTTGTAAACATGCAGCTATTTAATAAATAAGATACGGGATGGTCGGGAGTCTATTTAAATTAGCCTATTCATATAGCCTATAGAACAAATCAATATTTTAAGATTAATGAAATCGGCTGACACGAAAAACACTCAAACACCTCCATGTTCTAAAGAGGACAGTTCTCAGCAAAGATTTGCGCTGGTCGTTGGCTATGAGAAGGGATTTTTTTTTATCCTGCCTACGCTGTTGACATCACCAACTGCTATACTGACGTCAGAAAAGTCGCTCAAGGGGCGCAAAAGGCGCAAACTGATGCACCAACCTTTGCAAAATTCGAATGAAAATTCTGGTCAATCGCTGACGGTCAGCAGAGTTTTTTGCGTTAAGCTAAACACTAATTTTGCGCACTAAAGTGAAAAGGGGACAAACAACTTGCTAAGAAAGTCGCGTGTTAACTATTGTGGCTTCTTCTATGATAGAAGAAAATAGTTATTCACACCTTGAAATCTATCTGTCAGGCACCTCATCCATGCACAACGGGTTAATATGTTAATATACGGGTTAATATACTACATTTGCATACTGTGAGCAGTCTGAACAAAGTTCTTATGCGGTAGGATTAAGATGCTACTCAAGTAAAACCAATGAATTCAAGCTAGCTTTAAGCAAATACCAGTGGCCATAGGCTACTGACCTGGGACTGCTGAGGTGAGCTTCTGTGTTGTCATGCTCCCATCAGTAACCTGTAAAACAATTGGTGTGAGGTTGAGGGTGATGAGCCTTCGGGGGATACATGCAATATCGGTCCTTTGCATGATTTTTTTAATATATATTAATAGCCCATTATTTTTCTGCCAATACAACGCGATCTGGCTAGACTTCCTTTCTTACACAGGATGTCCTCTGACATTTCAAAAGAAGTTCTGATATTGCGCACACGGTTTGAATTAATTACCCAAATTTAAGTCGCCTCCTTTGTATTATGACATGTGGACTGGGCTACTAAACACAGAGTTCTCCAGCCTTTGAGTTGGTTACATGAATGATTTAACAAAATAGTAGCCAGCCAGTCCGTCAATTTTCATGTTTACATCGACACAATTCAATCCAAGTGCCATGTAGTCTGGAAGACAGTAGCCTGAATAAGCATATCATACAGGCCAGCATGCATGTAGGCTGGCGTGAATAGGCTACATGAACATGGTTAACCTCACATGAACAAATAGCCTAAACAACGTATGGAACAATCAATGTAGAGTAGGCAACCATTATAACAAACCGAGATCCATCAGGGTGAAATCTCAAAAATCTGCATTCATGCTAGTGGACTAGGCTACGTTGCACAGAAGAGGGCATGCTTCTTATACAAAGCTTTATGCCTGTGCCTTATAGAAAGATAACAGTGTTTCTGTTGTATAAGCGGTTGTATAAGCATCGCAAAGTATGGGCAAACACTCCAGTTAAAAAGGTAAGATTGGACACCTACAGTGCACAGCGTGCGTGAGTGTGTTTACGCATTTTAAATCAGTGTTGCTGGAGTATAGACTGTACTTTATTCATGCACATACACTGCTAGCTGCACACTCCACTTTCTTTTTACCTCAGCTTTGTTATTCCCATTACCCAGTATAGCCTATACATAAAAAGCTATCAAGACATTAGTCAATATGACTTCAATTAGCATAATATGCACTTATGTTGGATGTTGCAAATAATTTTTGATATTATTGTACGCCCCCTCGCGTTCGTATTTGGCAGCCCTTTACCAGAAATGACTGATATTCTTTCAGAGAGGACTACCTTTCAATCCAGTGAAAACACTTACAAACCATTTTACACCCGCCTGCAGGTAGTGTTAGCTGAAATCTCATATTCGCACATGTACCTACTTAGGAGCTCATGAATGAACACCCTGTTGGATTCCAGCCAAGGAAACCATGCTGCAGCCTACGTATGTACCCGGAAGAGGGTACATGGGAGAACACCATACTGCACATCTGTAGAGTAAATGTTAAATGATGGGGATTTCAAAACAACCCGAAGACATCCCGTTTTCTTAAAGCTCGGAGAGTACATCAAGCCGGAATATTCTCACTAGCGGAGGGTTAAACGCTCGTGGTTCTAGGGGACACATACGAAACGATTGCAGCTTACCAAACAGTCACCATTGCCATCAGGGAAACAGTCTCATCACACTGCAACAGCGTTACAGTTCTGAAACAAAATCTTTACGAGGAAGGATATCCGAGCGTTGCGTTCCTCTATTGATGCCTGCTGCTGCTTGCTTTGCGCGAAGCTAGCCATAACGCCGCGGTCTTCCCGCATCCACGCAGCCTCACCTGCTCTCTGCAACACCATGCGAACGATTGGTCGCTCCGCTAAATAGCGCCAAATTGGAACAATGTTGAAGGGTATTTCCTTTCATTTTGTTCCAGGCCTATTTGTCTAATTCATCTCTATGTTATTTATTATTAGGCCTATCATTTCATGCGTAGCCTATGAAATGCTGATTCAATTCTAATTGGGACGTAGCGGATGCGAATGATTGCTTTGCAAATTAACTGTAGGCTACCCACGATGAGGGCATGATTCGGGTGTCTCTTTTCAATACAAATTATATTAATCAAAGAGATTTTTCATTTTCTTATTGGAGACAACCTTATCCATTATGAAAACCATTAAGTCCACATTTTTAAGTCCACAGCATTAGCTTGCGATGCGATAAACACAACAGATACAAGATACACAGGTGTGAGGACCGTGATGTACAGATAAGCTTTGCTTGATGAATTTTCCAACTAATAAGATTTGTCTGCCATCTAGTGGTGATACAGTATAACCACCAGGAGAAGGCCTAAATTATGACACTTACTTACTAACACTTTATTATGACACAAATTATGACACTTACTTACTTACACTTACTTACTACGTGTACAACATTCAGGCCAGGGTGTTTGTGCTATCAGCCTGTTTATCTCTATTAGATGCCCATAAGGCTATTAATATGGTAGATGTATAGGATGGAGGTATGTAGGCTATTCCCACAAAACTTCCTCAGTTGATTATTCGCAATAAGACAGCATTATTTTGAATTGCAAGTGCTCGGTAATGTGTATGCATTTGGCCTAAATGCATACCATATAGCCTATAGCCTATGCAATAATTAAGAAACTTAAATGCTGGATATGTTGATTATGTTGATGTAATTATGCTAAGCCTATTAAATGTAAAGGGATATGTAAATGTAAATGTAACACAGGATTAAATCACATCTGGGATGCATAGGATTTATGTTGCCTATTTACTATTGTTTGACCTGTTTTCCCCCCCACCATTCAGAAACACAGTCCTTCGTTGTACTGTAGCTATACTGTATGACCTAGGTGTGATTTAACTTGCAAGTTCCACAAGTCCCACATCATGGACCTATTTGTGCTGTGCACATGCTTTAAGTTTCAGTGTACATCTATGGCTGAAATACTGTAGGTAGGCAACCCTGCAAGATTGTTAATGATACAATTAAAATTCCCATGTGCCATAGTCATATCTTTCAAAAAAGTTTGAGTAACACTTTAGATTAGGGTAGACATATTTATCATTAACTAGCAGCTTATTATTACTAGTGATTTGTTAGTCAAAGTAATTAATACCTTATTCTACAAATGTTTATTCTACCCAATGTAGACCATTAACTAGAAGAGTTTTTTTTTTTTGCATGTGCTATGCTTGGTAGCCTATATATGCAGTCTCCATAGACTTTAAAGAAGAGCTTGTGGCAGCTGGTTTGCACATTTGGTGTGAGTACACATGTGCACGCAGCGTAAACACACAGCAACTGCTATGCCTTGCTCAGGCATGGAAACCCAGCTACTGACTGCTATATGACTGAGGCCTTAATGGGATCAAAACAGCACCACAACATGAACATAGCCTACTGTTGTGTGTGTGTGTGTGTGTGTGTGTGTGTGTGTGTGTGTGTGTGTGTGTTTGTCTTTATATCAGTGTGGGAACCAACACCTGACAGCACACTCACAGTGTGGGGACCAAAATTTTTGTGGG
>JASCQY010000010.1:9033490-9051706 GCA_030264315.1 Sardinella tawilis
CCCTGTTGTCTGAGGCTGCCGAGTGCTGTCGATAGGTATCAGAACGACAGCAGTAGGTACAACGTAGACCGAATTTGCGAATTGGCCGCTACCGCTAACTGATTAGGGCATGTCTGTTTCGTTTTCATATGCCCCAATCAGTTAGCGGTAGCGGCCAATTCGTGAATTCGGTCTCCGTTGTACTTACTGCTGTCGTTCTGATACTTATCGACAACACTCGGCAGCCTCAGACAACAGGGCTTTGGTTTGATTCACTCTGGGTAACTCCTTTAAGTCTTGTTCTTTTCTTTTATTATGGTATGGATGGAGTAAAGGAAAGAAAAGTTGTGTGTATTTATGGCTGGATGGTCAGAAGCTGGTTGGCAGTGCCAAAAAAAGAAATCCTTAATGCCACTCCTCTTGCATTACCCTATGCTGATGTATTTTTAAAGGGAATTACATGTATATTATTTGAATGTAAGGTTCAATTTTGACCTTGCCGTCTTCGGAATTTACATATAGTTAAACATCTGTTTGTATTTTGTATAATTTATCAGTATTGTTTCAGATGTTAATTCTGATTTGTAAATCAGTGCCCATGTTTATTGTATATGAATCTTTATAGATTTTTTTTCTGAAAAGGATTATTCAAACATTAAAAATGTATTTTAACAATTGTGTGCATAGTTTTTAAACACGTACGATTATTACGCACTTGCATAGGGACACCCACACCCACACACACACATACGCACACATACGCACGTAGTCAAGCACCCCACAGAGATAAACCATTATGCTCAGTGTGTGTAGCATATGATTCCCAGCTGACCATATGCATTTCCTGCAGGTGGTATGCTTGTTCGCAGGGGAGGCATCTGGCTTGCCCTGCCCCGACAGCATTTGACCCCACGTGACCTCTCACCTCCAGTCTTTATCACCCTCTGCTAACCATGTGCCCCCAACCTGCACCAAGCTCCCACCAATACCTGCCCTCCACCCACAGGATCCATCTCTCTCCATGGCAACCCTCTCAGGCGCAGCATCACCTGATCGTCATGGCAACGTTGTAGCCAAATTACAGCCTGTTCTCCCATGGCAACAAGCATCCAGAACAAAATGCGCCCAGCGTGAAGCTGGCCCTGGGCACAGAAGGGAGCTCATGTGAAGTTAGCGTATGTCACCATGACAGCCACCGCCAAGACAAAGGCAGGGCAGTGGCAGAAATCTGTGTGTGTGTGTCTGTGTGTGTGAGAGAGAGCGGGAGATGGAGACTGTATGTGTTCAGTGTGTGTATGTGAAGGATGGAGAAGACGGCATATCCACAAGAGAAAAAATTAAAAGAAAAAAGAAAATCCATGAGTATCCGAAGCTGGCACAGAAAGATCCTCAAAAAAAAAAGATCTTTGTGTCTGCTTAAACCCCTGGGCGTAATTACAGCGTCTGTCTCCGCTGTCACGCTTCACCATCTCACACACGTGATGCTTCTCACATACACATTTCCACTCCCGCTCGGAATCTTCATCCCATCCTTGCGGCTGGGGCCCCGTGTTCCATGCCGCCGCCTGCATCTGTGGAGAGAATCAATGTGTCATTATGATGGCGGCTGACACGTCCATGGTCCCATGACCCACTCAGTGGGGTCCGCTGCACACACACACACCAGCTTCTCATTTACTTGTTCATGGCCAATCCTTTTTGTGGACTCATTTGGATGCGAGCTGTGACACACGTACAAACTGTACACACACACACACACACAGACACGCACTTAATGGTAGTCTGAGCCATCACTGTTGGAGATTGACATTTTTGACCTGCGACCCTGGATTCATATTTACCGTTTAAGAGGTGTGTGTGTGTGTGTGTATGTGTGTGTGTGTGTTACAGATGTACTCCTCTTCCAATATACTCTGTCGGTGTCGATGAGACTGAACCTGTGTGTGTGTGTGTGTGTGTGTGCAGAATGCATGATGTCAAAAGAGTCAGATCAAGCCCAACCGTCCTGAATTAACCATTTTCTTTCTTTGATAGAAAGGACGTCTGTATTGAAGCTTTGGTCGGGCTTGGTGCTAAATCTGGGCTAGTCCTTTCTATGAGTGATGACTGATCAAGTGCTTGGTGACTACACGCTTCCTCAGAGGTAGGCGACAAAAGAGAAGAGAGGGGAAAAAAAGAAGGGAAAGGACACTGAGCAAAAGAATAGAACAGGCTGTTCCCTCTATCTGCTGAATCGATAGCCGTGCAGCAGAGGATCACACACACACACACACACACACACACACACACTAACACACACAGGCAACGTGCACATAGCAACACTGAACCTTGCATCTGTATCCTGGTGTTTCTGTCTCTCTTTCTGTCTCTCTCTCTTTCTGTCTGTCTCTCTCTCTTTCTTACTCTCAAATCATCCAATGGCATAGTGCATTTCAGTAAATTAAAGAAGTCAGTTGTTTCAGTTGTTTGTGTTGGAAGTCTCCAAAAAACAGAATCA
Organism: Sardinella tawilis; assembly: GCA_030264315.1. Taxonomy (NCBI): domain Eukaryota; kingdom Metazoa; phylum Chordata; class Actinopteri; order Clupeiformes; family Clupeidae; genus Sardinella; species Sardinella tawilis. The sequence goes on from JASCQY010000010.1 coordinate 9,035,967, forward strand.
ATGTCCAGTGTTCTGCCTTCTCATAGATCCTGAGTATGTGTCTGCATGTCAGTTTGCTCATTAGAACAGCACAGTTATTGCTTAGACAACAGAGATGGCTGCCATTGGGTGTTAATAATTTGTAAACAAAGGTGAAACCAAGTGTATTCTTACTGTAGCTATGGGTGACGTCACCAATCGGCATTGCCAAATCCATTGCCAAGCTTTGTTATTATTGCTGCCGCCAGCACAATTGTCACTTGCAGGAATGAATTGCTCCTGTATGCATCACCTTGTTCCGGTCGCCGGCTTGATTCAATTAGTGGTGAAAGTCAGAGGGTTGTGTGTATGTGTGTGTGTGTGTGTGTGTGTGTGTGTGTGTGTGTGTGTGTGTGTGTGTGTGTGTGTGTATGAACAGAGATGGGTGGTTAGACATGTACAGAGTTCACTATGGGAAATCACAATATCGTGTAGTACTCGCCATGCTTGTTCTTCTCATCATTGCTGCTTCAGAATCAGCCAGTCTTGCGTTGCTAGCTTTGGTGCTTTTAAATAACAAACAACCGCACTGATCTGATATCAAATGGCAGTGATCCATACTCTAAAACTGACATTGTTCAGTGAGTGAAATGGTAGCTCATGGTATCGGACTTCAAAATAAAAGACCAGATTGCAGAAACTACCAGAGTGGTGTGGGCAACCAACAGGTCACTGTGGAGATGAAAGCGAATAATACTGACGAGTGTTATTTGTGTTGTCAGCTTGATTGTGGTTAAATGCAGATAGTCTCTCGCCGCCACCCCTTCAGTGTTCTGTTCGGGGACACTACTATGTCCTACAGCTTCTACCTACCTGCCTCCCATCTCTCTCTCTGTCCCATACGCCCCCCCGCCCCCTCCCCTCCCTAACACACACACACACGCATACTCACAAGATTTTAACCCACACACATACTGCCCTGGCTCCCCGGCCTGCTTCCCACCTCGTTGCCACGTTCCATTGGTGGCAGACGGCTGCTTTCACAGATGCTTACTGTGATTGGCCGACAGGCCTAATATGCTCTGGCACCCTCGTTACAGGGGCTGCTCTCACTCGTTAGCTCACTCGCTACGCAACCAGCAGGAGCCTTTGGGAGAGAGGGGATGTGTGTGTGTGTGTTTGGGGGTTGGTGGTAAAGGGGATGGGGGCCTCCAGAGATCCAATGGATGAGAGCTGAGAGCTGGGGTACTGAGAAAGACGGTGGTTGTGTCTATGTGTGTATGTTTCTGTGTGAGTCAGGGCAGTTTGTGTGTGTGTGTGTGTAAGTGGGCATGTGGCTGTGTGTGAGTCATTGTATGGTGTGTCGTGTGTGTGTGTGTGTGTGTGTGTGTATGTTGAGCCATATTGTGTGGTTCCAGCGGCTGCTGAATATGCAGGGGACGTCCCCTTGGCATGAATTGCTTCTGACACGCTTGCGCGACTGTTTGCCCAGATTATCTTCTGCCGCCGTCCTGGAATTGCTGTGGTCACGGTCACTTCAAACACAGGTGACCTCACACACTGCTCCGAAGCCCAGCTTACACAGCTCTGTGTATGGTAACCGCAACACCTCTACACACACACATAACCACAACAGCCTACACACACACACACACACACACACACACACACTCACACACACAATATTGACTACAGTACAAGCAAAAAAAAATACTGGAAAAAAAACAACAAATGGCAAAATGTGGTCATTCAAGGGAAGGGGATTTAAGTGAAAATGGAGGTATCGTTGGCGCCTTGGGCTGATGATAACATCTGGCTACCCCCCCCCCCCCCCACCATCACCACCACCACCACCACCACCTCTTCCCCCAGGTCTCCCCTCAGGCCCCTCATCTTTGCCATCAGTTGCTGGCAGCATAATGCCCCGTCTTCCCTCGCGCAGCTTGATGACCCTGTTTGACAGAGACGGCTGCCTTTATTCGGCGAGAAAGAACCACCGTGGAATGGCTGTTTTTTTTAATGCCTTGAATCTGTTTGCCATGACCAAATTTACCATTCAGCTCTGGGTGAACATCATCCAATTTTCACATTTTTTGAAAAACATTTCCATGGAGGCTTTTAATGTTTCATGGCACTATGCCACACATTGCCAACACTCCTTCCTCAAAATTAGCGTGACATTTCCAGACTAATGGTCTTAGCAGTAGCAGGGAAATACACACTAAGAACGGTCCTTTTTTTTTGGTCGTTTTTCTCCAGTCCAGCTCGCAGTGTGTTCTGTACACTTAACAGATGTTCTCTCAGCATTCATTTGACTATTCAATGTTGTTTCTGAATGCCAAATAGTAGGCCAAACAACAACAAAAAAAAACTCTACTGAAGGATAAATTCAAATACTGTTTAGTAAATTCAAAGAGTGTATTCTCTGAGGATTGGACTGGAGTGGTTTATGCAGGAGCGAGGTGGGCTTTGCTTGGTGGGATCACAGTGCCTTTGGCTTTGTGGGTCTTAGGCTTTCAGTGGAGGATAAAGTCCATCGCTGGAGATCTCAGGAACACGACCCCAAGGGCAGGATCAGGACTGTATGGAAGAATATCTGAGGTGTGTGTTTAGGGTTAGGGTTGTGTGTGTGTGCTGGGAGGGGGGTGGGGGTGTTGATAGACAGAGAAAGGTGGTCGACTGATGAGATCTATGTGAGGGTGTGTAGGTGTGTGTGTATGTGTATGTGTGTAGTGTGTGTGTGTGTGTGTGTGTCACTCAAATTGACCCCAGGCCTCCTTCCACATTCCACATTCCACATTCGAACATGGTTTCGAGTGTGATTGTGCTGTTAACTTATTGTGCACGTGTGTGTGTGTAGTAGTCGTAGCAGTAGTCGTAGTAGTAGTGTGTGTGTGTATTTCTTTGGTACTTTCATCTCCCTCCCTGATTCTCCATCTCAATCCCTCTTCTCATGAATACACATCATGACACTCACGGCTCAGTCGGGTGCAGTCAGTTCACACACGACGCGCTCGCGTCTCGAACGCTGCTACCCTTCTGGTTGACCTTGGCTCTGATGTTAGCGAGTTCTGAAGCCCTGATGTGTGCGGGGTCGGCGGCCTGACACGAACCCGGGGCCCCCTGTACGTGGCCGCGTGCTTTAGCCTTCTTCGGCGGCAGCTTTATTTGGCCTGCCTGACTTATCGATCGGGGCAGTACAATCCTCAGAGTGCCTCCATTTCTCTGTCGACTTTTTGCCCTTTTGGCCCGGTTTTCAAAGCCCACGTCTGAAGATGATGATGGGGGTGTTTTATGTGCTTTATTGGACTTTTAAGAATGTTCCATCAACACATTCTTTTGTCTTCCTTAGGATAAAGAATGAAAATGAAGCTCAAAATAGTGTCCACAAAGATCACACTAGATTCCTTGCTGAGAAAAAAAGTGTGCTGCAATATTACTGAGAGATTAAATAGTATCTACAGTACATCTATTTTTTTAAGTACTTTCAATGCTATTTGTTCCCTGAGTAGATCATCATATAATATCAATCATATGTGTTTTTCATGCCACATAAAAGCTCACCCTATTACAGTATGCAAACCAGTGCTCTTCCTGTTGTGACACACAGCTAAGGGGGCAAAATGGGTGCCAAGCCACTGGTCCTCAGCAAAGGTGGCACTGCTCCGCCACCGTGTGCTGCATGAGGTAGGCTACCCTGGTGTGCTGTGAAATACACTCCCCTCTGAGCGATGATTCCACTCCTAATAGAATCCATAGCAGCATTCCAATTCCATCTTCGTCTCAGTGGTCATTTCGCACCGTGCCGAATCTAAGAGCGGTGGGTCACAGGTTCGCCTGCTCTGTTGGAGCAGTATCTGGGAGAGAAGATGAGGATAAAAAGAGAGTCTAGCGAGAGTCGAGCAATCAAAGGACTGGCCTGTTCTATTTCTGCTTCACGCGTTTCCACACTGTCAGTAATACAAGGTAGATATTTGATGCAAACTCCTTTTGCTGAAGGGAGGAGTTTGTTTTAAGAGTGCCGTGAATGACATTGGTTATGTGAGAGGGTCGGAACAATAATAACATTTCTTTTGAAAGGCTCCTTCGTCATTAGTTGTTAGAGACTATGACTTTAGCTGTAGCTTTGCAGACACTTTCAAGGAGTGCATGAGGAAACGAGAGAGAGAGAGAGAGAGAGAGAGAGAGAAAAAGAGGGAAGCGTGGAGACAAAAAGGCATCAACATATCAAAGAAAAGAATTGAGCCCTCTTGTGTTATGGATAACCGGCTGCAGCAGTCCCGCGTAGCTGCCTCTCTGTGTGATAAAGAAGAGATATATACACACACACACACCTCTCCTTCTTCTCTCCTCGCCGAGAAAATGTGCTTAGCTTTGGCAAACAGAGGGAGAGACATATTGTCCGGCGCAGAGTGGCCGTGTCGTTTGAAGCGTTTTTGATACATGGAGATTATTACCCAGCGCTGATAGATAACTCCTACTGCTTTCTTGTCCTTGGGGCCCCAGTGCCAGGGTCTGTGCGGAGGGATTAAAATGTCTCTATACCGTTCAGTGTGCTTTGGCTCTGAGAGGGCCCGGGATATCTCAAGGCATTCTCTCCAGATGACAAACTACTATTAGATGCGTTTCAGTGATGGTGGATGATGACTGGATGTCAGGGGGACTTAGGATTGGCTTTCCGTCGTTTGTATTTTATGATGTTTTGGTTTCCGTTGTTTCTTTGTGGTCCAGTAAGGCAAGGAAGATATGCTCCCGTTATGATTTCATAGAAACATTTACAATATGCACTCAATACTATTGTACCGGCTTGCCCTTTCTGCCGCACTAAACTTGGGGTTGCTTCGAAACAGACACACCCCTAGGTGTGCAATTGGCTGACTTTATGCGACATAGTTTCGGACCGTGCTGGTGGCATGTTTTATGCATTGCCTCTGACGCTTTAGCGTGTGGTGCTGAACTTGCATTAGCTTGTCAACTCACCTTGGTCACCTTTTTTCTTGTTTTTTTTTTCTTTTTTTTATGCTGAGGGAGACTCTTTTGAGAGAGAAAAGCACACTGACTCATGTCGACTTGTCTCACTCTGGCCACCCAAGTCTCTCTCTCTCTCTCTCTCTCTCTCTCTCTCTCTCTCTCACTTTCTCTCTCTCCTGGCCTGACTTGCTGTCCTTTACACTGCCTGCACGTGAGCTTAAAAAACGCTGATGAGATTCTGCTGGGCCGAGGAGTTTCCGACGATCGTTTGTGGCGGTGCCGAGGTGATTATGAGGCAAATGGGCCTTTTGTTATCTCAGCGAGGCAGTCAGTTGTAAATAGCTCTGAAGTTATCTGGCCACCACAGTCATTAGGACTGGAGTAATTGGATAATTAATTCAGTCTCGGACAGGTCAAACGGATTTTTCCTCATTGGTGTTTTTTTTTTTTTTTTCCTCTACCTCCTCCTCCTCCCCCAACCCACTCTGCTCATAGCAAGGTCTCCGGGACACGTGATTGATGTGTGCCACACCTGGATAATTAAAGTGCCATCATCGCCCTCTACCCCATTGTCAGATAAATGCCAAGTGAGCGATGACAGTTTCAGTTGAGTCGACACAAGGTGGATAGTGGAAAACAGACCAGTAAATGAGTGAAACTAAGGAAATCCTTCCTTTCTTCCTCATTTTGAGGCAGATGTCGAAGTCCCCCTTCACCCAAAGTTGCTTTGCAAAAGTATTTGTTGTGTAAGACTGACTCATCACCCTGAGAGAAATGAACTCTGGTGCAGAAGTGGCCCAGAACTGGGCCAAATTGAGAACCAGAAGTAACTTCCATCGCCGTCAGAGATCGAGTCGGAGTCGGAGAGGGGCAATCGAAAACAGACAGAAGCAAACAGGGTGATTACACGCTGCTATGGTGCCTCGGAAATCAAGAGTATCATTAGGGACGATGAGTCTGATTATTCTCCAATAGGAGCCTGCTGGGAGTCAGCTTCCTAATGATTGCATGCTCGTACGTGCTCTCGCACTGACATCTTCTTCACCACGCCGTTTACTTAGCAATTAATCCATTATGTGTCTTTTTTTTAAGGAGGGGGCATCGTTATCTATGATATTAGCCGACTTGACAAAATGATCAGATTAAGGATTTATTTACACGCAAAAACATCTTGATTAGTGTGAATGGGTCATGGGGGGGTCAGAACGGAGAAGAAATATTTATTTACTTATTTATTTATTTAGATATACATATCTATAACTGGTGGTAAATATAGTAATATTTAGAGAAAATTGGCCAACATCAGTGCGCAGCAGGATATTGCAGGTAGCAGCATGAACAGATCATGTGTATCACTGTCTGATGAGGTTTTTGTAGTTTATTTAAAGCTCCCTATTGTGTGTGTGTGTGTGTGTGAGTGTGTGTGTGTGTTGGTGTGTGTTTGAATGACTGTGGAGAAAATAAGCCTTTGATTTTGTGGAATCTTAAAGAGATTCATCCCCCCCCCCCCAGTATATGTTTATGAGCGGGGAAGTGTATGTGAGTGAGTGTGTATAAATTGTTTTCCTGTTGCTTTGATCAAGCTTTGCACACCACTTTTCATTTCAGCTCTTGATTAAGTTCAGCACTCTAGTTCGTTTCCTTTTATTTCGGCGTCTTTCTCTCATAGGATTTTATCCATTATACACAAGCTACTGTGTCTTTTGGAAATATTATATGAAGGGCATTGGGATCTAAGAAGTGAGCTGCACATACAGAGAGGAGCTGAACTCCACTGTGTGCCTGATATACTGCCATGCTGTGCATGGTACTGTGCACCCAGATGTACATACATGCGTCTGAAACTCCATACCCCACAATTAAACTCAAACTCTGCTCTTGTCAGGCGAGAGCTTTGATGTGGAACAGCGGGTCGTCTCTGTTAGTGCTTTCTGCTGAGCAGGGGTGTCAGGTAAGCTTCGGAACACCGCGGTGACAGCAGTAGCCGTGGTGGCGGCAGTGGCGGCGGCGGTGGTGGTGGTGGTTGTGGCAATGTTAGCAGCGGTTAGCATGTGCTGATGGACAGAGCTTTTAATCTCCATTAGGCTGCTGCAAACCGCCCACTTGGACCAGGCTTGATTTGATTTGACAGACCTAATGAGTCGCCTTATCCCCATGCCTCGGTCCTCGGCCCAGAGTCCCGCTGGGGTGCCCTGACATTACCCCCCTCCAACTCTGCTTTTATTACTAATATAAATCAGCACTAATGGCTTTCTATTGTTGGGGTTGAAGGGGGTCGAGGGGAGGGGAGGCGAGGCGAGGGAGGGCCAACACTGAATATGCCTTTGGCAAGTTGGTGAAAGTACTTTTGTCAAAGCAATCTAGATTGTGCTTTCACTGAGTTTAATTATGTTGAAAATTTTGGTTAGCCGAGGAGAAATAATCGCGCCGAAAAACCATACAGTCAAAATAGTGTTTTAATTAACAGAGATGTACTTTTTGCCTCACAGCAATCTTGGTTACGTAAATGAATAAAAGAATCATTGCATTTTTCGGTGAGTGGTAAGATACCAAGCAGACAGCTATCCAAGGGTAAGCTATTAGACCAGAGAGATTCATTCTGTTAACCTCACAGTACTTTCACTGATATCTACACCACACTAATGAAGACTATGACTTCATTGTCTTTCTTTTCTTACAGTGACAGTTAACTTTAGACCCTGTTTATAAACTGATATAATTGTATACTCTAAATGTGTTATACTTTGTAAAATGTGTGATTATGAAGAATTTATATAGTTTAAAGTAATATAGAGTCATGTATATTGATAATTAATACTTCAAATTTGTAATGCCGAACTAGATGGCCATTAGATGCTTCATGATGGTAGTGGATGACATGATCAATTCACATTTCATCACATTCAAAGACATGTACATATCATTGTGTGAATCAGGTTATCTGGTTGGAATGAGAGCCCATGTTTCTACTTTGTGATCTAGGCAAGCCACAGGTTTGGAAGGTATCCCAGTCAGGACTGTAAGATCTTAAGGTCTCCTAGAAGCCCAAAATCTCTCTGCCTCTCTCTCTGTGTGTGTGTGTGTGTGTGTGTGTGTGTGTGTGTGTGTGTGTTTGAGGCCAGTACATGTGCTTAACTACACACAATAGAAACTTTCTCTTTTATTTTTGTTTTGGGCACTCATAATTCAAGATTTACGATTCAATGATTATAATGTGAAGACTTCAACTTGACACTTGATATTCATGGCAAATATTGCAGGTCTTTAGTTGTTTACAGTGACAGGCTAATAAGATAAGACATGCAAGCGTCTGCAATGGCTGACACGTTTTTTGATGGCTTGCACAACGGTACACATGATAGGCACACACACACTTGTTAATAATCAAGCTGTGGATTACGGTCCAACATGAAGCAAGAGAGACACAGGAGGAGGGGGAGGTTGAGCAGAGGGCTGTTAGACACCATGTCCTTGGCGAGAAAGGAAATTGCTTGTGAATCCAACAATGCAATATTTCTTTGGGTAAACAGACTGGGGCTTTGAATAAGAAGCCCAGCGTGTGCGGATGCAGAATATTGAGTGAGGCAACAGATAGAAGCCCAAAGATAACGCTGCGGTGGGTGGCATCTATGAATATAGAGGCACAAACAAGCCAATCTCTGTGACTATAGAGACAGAAAGGGAATATCTGAAGGGGCCTCAGCATCCCGGGGCATCTAGGCTGGAAATTCTCCTCAAATAAGACATTCCTACAAAACTGCCAACTGTAAAAGTCATTTTAAGGGCTTTATAATCTGTATATGAAGGCAGCATACGATCACTTTACACCACAGGTACAATGGTGGCACACAAAAGTGGTGTATTGGCTTATTAGCTTCTATTTTGGCTTCTGCATCTATTCCCGCCGCTAACTTTATACAGTATCTGCCATGAAAGCTACTGTAAGTACATTTTCTTCTTTTGTTAGCAATGAGGTTGTTTGAAGAGTCCTGCTGTTTGGTTAGCCTGGGCTTGAACTCTCCCTGCTCCTGAGCACTGTGTGCAGCCAGGCGCATAAACGATCCAGTGACAAATCAGCCTCCACTCCCCAACCCTCCGGCTGCCTCCGGCGCACCTCCTCATCCTCTTCTCATCCCCCCGCTGCCCTCCACCTCAATCACCATTAGCTTTATGAGGGAACACCACTAGAGGTCACGTTCAGCCGCTTGGGGGACCAAATATGGCTCTCTCTTTTCCTCTCTCTCTCTCTCTCTCTCTCTCTCTCTCTCTTTCCCTCTCTCTCTTTCTCTGACACACATACTCTCACGCTCTCTCTCTCTCACACATACACATACTCTCACAATGTCTCTCTCTTCCTGATATTAAAAACTAAAAAAATGTACCTCCTTCAGCAATATACTGTATCTATCTATCTATCTATCTATCTATCTATCTATCTATCTATCTATCTATCTATCTATCCTATTTTCTCCCTTAGTTCTATCGCTTCCTCTATTTCTACCAACATTTTTTCTATCGTTACCCTACCACTCACTCTCCCTGTATCACATTGCACTGTAACACTCAATGTTCTCCATGTTGCATCTGTACGCATGAGGTCTACTGTATGCTTGGGGTTCATTTCTTAGAAAGCCAAGCAGGTAGCTGGTGCAGGGGCTTGAGTCACTGAGCCTGCAGGGCTGTACTCCTAAGCTCCCGGGGTATTTTATGTGCAAATGTGCTGCGTATAGTATGGCACTCTGAAGTCCTCCAAGCCCCCCCCCCCAACACACACACACCTCTAGCCTGTTTTTTATTCATGAGAATGGCGGCTCCTCGGAGGGGTCTGATGGTGGTGGCCGGGCTTCACTTCCAGTGGTATTCATGGGCTCCTCTCAGCCGGCAAGTGCTATCAAACAGCCGTTTGTTCATAACTCTCCAGGAACATCAAATGCCCCTCCCTTCCCTGCACAACACACCCCCACCCCTCACGCATCTCTATCCCTTCCTCACACTTCCTCTCTCTCTCTCTTTCTCTCTCTCTCTCTCACACTCTCTCTAAGCCCCCTTCAGCTTGAGAAGCTTACGGAGCTGTCGATAAATGACCTCGAGGAGAGCAATTAATGTGAATAGTTTAACCTTTCATTTCAACTTTCCCCAGAAATCATTGTGACTTCATAACCTGGGTCATCAATAACGCTGCGGCTCGCCGGGCCATTCCGGAAAGGTTAATAAGTGTAACCCCCAATCTCCGCACATGCCGGCGCTGGCTTAAGCTATGAGCTCCCAGCCGCCATGTTTCCCACCCTAGTGATTTCTCCCCACTCCCCAATTTATTTGTGTTTTCATTAAGGACATGTCTTTGTAAGCCTGTCCATTGCTCTTGTAAAGCCATCGATCTCTGGGGCAGGTTCACCCCCCCCCCCACCACCTTTCCCTTTGCCTTTGCCCGTCTTTTCCCTTTAGCTATCTGAAGGGATCAGATTTGATAAAATCCATTCCTTTAATTAGGGATGGCCTGGTATCGGAGCAGACAAGCATCGAGCAGTCGGTGGTGTTCTCGCCCTCTCTGCTTCTGCTGACTACGGCCATGACCCCTGGCTTCCTCTGGACACGGGAAACAGGACACCTGGCTTCCAATCCAATGAGGATTATGCAGAAGACTGAAGCATGTTTTTGTTGTCCCATTGACTCAAAGGAAATAGTTTGTTGCTTTATATGGCAGTAGAATAAAGAGTTTAAATAACTTTACTGTAGATAGTAAATAAGGTTAGTTGTTGTGGGTGCTTATGAAGACTTGAAAGGTGTACCTAGCTGAGGTTTACTTTTGGGTATTTTCAAAAATTTTCTTCCCTGTATACCTTTTACTGAAGGATGGATTTCAAGATGTCCATGCCAGGAAAATAGGTCCTTTTTTATCATTTCAGTGCCAAAGACATTCTCAACTTAAAGTGGCCTTATATGCATAAATGTGTGATGAGTCGCACTTCACACATATGCCAAAGATGTCATGCAGTATTTATTGTGGCGTTTGGCCTGATTGATAGCCAGCCATAAGTGGATGTCAGTGTACAGTACAGTCAAGCAGTGACTTATTACACACTACAGACAGGCTTATATGGAGCAGTGGTCCTCTAATGACAAACACTTGTACACACATTATTTACCCAGCAGGCTTTTGCACAGGATAAATGTTATATTGTTAGATAGTCAATTAACGGAAATCTGCGCGTAATTTGCTTAACAAAGCATGCCGACAGGTTGATGAAAACTTTGCATAGGACGCCGGTGAAAATGGCCACATTCGAAGTCAAACTAGGCTATTTGGCTCCTAATAATGATGCATCTTTCAGATGCTCACAACGCTTTAGCAGGGGTAATTTATGGCTTATGCAGAGTAAACTGTTAGCAGTGGCATGGGAGAGAGGGAGAGAGGGAGATAGTGAGAGAGAGAGAGAGAGAGCACACTAAAAAAGCATCTGATCATTATTCATCTTTGTGTGAGTTCTCAAAGTTGTCCCAACAGATTGCGGATACAGACACAGCCTGGTTCATTTTGCTGAGCTTTTATCTTAAGTGGAGCAAAGCAGAAAGATTAATCCTGAGAAAACAAAGATTTTTTTTTTTTTGGAAATTAAATGACAAGACGCAATTTTCCACCCCGCTGGCCTGCTACACTGCTGCTGGAGGCAGAAGGCTCAGGGGTGTGTGTGTGTGTGTGTGTGTGTGTGTGTGTGTGCGCGTGAGTGACATGCACTTTGTTTTCTGCTGGTGCCAAGCATAAATACAGCAGACTTCATCTGCAGCAAACATGTGCATACAATCTGCAACACCCATGAGAAACACTCAAACAGCAGTCGTTTACCATACAGTACACAAACCCCTTCTCAAAACACACTCGAATATCTCACACAGTGCCGTTTGAGTAATTCAGTCTCACATAGGTGACCATAGGTGTCTTTCAGTGCAGGTCCATGGCTAAATTAACTTCTATTTAAACACTTTCATCTTTCGCAAAAAGCAAATTTTCCTTCGTTCAAGGCCTCGAGGCAAAAACAGCTGTAGTATGCCAAATCGATACTACCTTAGCTCCATAAAGCAACATCTCTTTATATTATTGACCAAAAGAAACGGACAAGTTGCCCGTGGCATTTTCTTGATGGCCATGTCAGAGGTGTCAGGTTTTTCACGGTCAATGTGAAAGCATTGATCAGGCACAGCAGCAGTTGAGACCCGGGAACACCAGAGACATCCACAGATCAACTCGCAGTTTTTATTTTATTTATTTATGTTTTTGATCAACTTGTGGTCAAGTCAGACTCAGTCTTACTCACATATCTATCATTTGCTGTATCTTCTCTCTGTTACTGGAGGGGACAAGACAGTGATGGACAGCATCATGAAATCCTTCTGCTTTAAGCTGCTTCATTAGTCACCTGTCCTATAATTTCATAACTCTATAACAGAGGTCTTTAACCTCTTTAGCCTTGGTGGCTAATTTTGACTGAGAGGTACTTATTTTTATATTAGTGGTACTACATTAGTAGTTCAGATCTCATCTCCAACTAGCATGACTGAGTGGCGAAATGGCACCTATGTCCATAGGACCGAAGATAATACAGGCAGGTATTTACATTTGTGATATTTTTTGACAGCAGTTCAATTTAATCAACCATCACCGTCTGTGAATGTAATGTCATAATAAGGTGTGACCAAAATGCAGATCTGTTCTGAGAAATAACAAGATCTTGAAGGCTCTCGATGCAGTAGATATATTTACCTTTAGATGTTGCACTGAGTGCAAACATAGGGATCTAGGGAATATCATTCACAGACTCGTCTAAAGATTTCTGGGGCTGAATGATCTAAATCAATTTGGCTTGTAATTTAAGGGGCCAGGGCTCTCAATCAGGGAGGTGGTCATGTTTTTAGATGGCCTTAGAACAGAGATTCATTCAGATTTAAGGGGGAAAAAAGGAGTTTTGCATTCAAGACATTTTTTTTCTGTGAACTGAGATATGTGAACATCCCAAATGATCAACAACAGTATTATTAACGTATTATTATTAACAACTAAAACCCTTCATTAAATGTACAGTATGTTCATGGAGAACTAATATATGCCTTGAGGCCTAACCCAGTGTTACAAATGATTGGGTTTGTTAAAGGACAATATTTTAATGTCATTGCTAAGAATGGTATTTCTCTTAAACGCATGGTTGAGGTTAGATCACTCAGACTTTGTCAAAATTGTTTAGCGGGCCACAAGAGCAGTGGCCCAAATATCGGTTTGATCGCCTGCTGAGGCTCTATGCTGTCACAGCTTTCCAGAGTGCTGACAGATGTGCTTTCTAAGCAGCAACCCACGTTCCCACGTAATGATGGAGCCCATTGCTGGCCCCTGTGCATATATTCATGACGTGTGGACCAGACCCCCTCTGATGGCCAGGAAGCTTTTAGGCAGCCACAGCCATAAAGATATTGACTGACCAACCACATATTAAATGCCTGCTCTCATGATGAATTTATATGGGTGCAAGAATCAAGGAATCATTTCCACGTGTGTGCACTTCCAACGAGCATGAAATATTTAAAAGTGGAATATGTAATCTTTTTTTTTTTTTTTGGTTAGGGTTCAGATCACTTATTATTAGTACCATTAGCCATTTAATTCTTTGCTGTCTGTGTGATCACATCTGTAGTTTAAACCAAACAGTTGTGTCCCTGCCTCATGCAGGGATTTTTTTTACAAGGCTTGTGTGGAACTAGACTACACTCTCCACTCCAGGGAAAGTTGTGCCTTTTTTCCTTACATTTTTTGGGTCAAGATGAACATCCCCCACAATCTTTTCAGCCCTATGGTAGACTAGAGAGGCTGACAAACAAAAATAAGCCTAGTAAGCCTTTCAGTCATTCTGTCCTCTCGTCTGTTGTTCTAACTCTGTGCTCCTTGCTGTATTTGTAATGGTGGCAAGACAGGCTATAGCAAAGTGGCAAAACCTCCAGTGCCCCAACCGGCAGTCAGTCTGGCTGTCTGGTACACCACCATGCTCTCTGAGAAATGGGCCAGACTAAAAGCCCTAATGAGGTTCTGGTGCAGACGGCATTGTGTTTTCTCTGATACCAAAGAGCCCGCAGGCTTGTTCTGGGGCTTAATGAGGTTCTGGTGCAGTGTGAATGGGCCATCCCCCCAGAGCCGGCGCTGGGGCCCAGATGAGAGGGTGGAGGGCTCGGCCAAGAGAAGAGGAGGTGGGTGGCAGTAATGAGGGGCTCTGAACTGGCCGATTCAACCTTTCACCTTTCTGAAGTGTGGACGCAGGGCTCTCTCTTGCTTACTTTTGCTTGTCATCACACTCATTTTAGTGTTTTTACTATTTGTTTATTTTTTAAAATTTTTAATCATATGGAAGAAGCATGACTGACATTTGTTGAGGCACCCTGTAATATAGTTTTGACCGAGTGATAAATGAAACATTTCATGTTCTCTGTTTATCTTGCTTAATTTTGTAATGTTTGTACAGCAGCGTCAAAACAAAAATCCATTTGAGGCAAGCGTCAATTATCTTAAACTCACTTTTTATTCTGTGGCACAATGTTAGGAGTGAAACATGGTGTTGGCCACAAAATAGACAGGAAAATTGGTCCCTTGGAGGCCCTCTCAGCCTTGTTACCATCTCCCTCTGAACAGGGGGAGCAGGCGCGCCACACAAATGGCCGGATTAATGCCTCGCCGGAAGACATGTTGCCGAGATTTGTTTCACGTTTCTTTCCATTATAGTGCGGGAGGGAGGGTGGGGAAGGGGGGAGGGGGAGGGGGGGGGGAGTGGGGGACTAATACCTTTCGTCGCCACAGCCTGCCCATAAAACAGGTGTTAGAGATTGCTGCCAAGGTGATGACTGGCTATGCGTCGGCTCAGTTGTGAGACTCCGAAACAAGCCTGGGGAGGAAGAGAAAGGCAAAACAGGGGCCAAATAAACCTTCCCTAGGAAGCCAAAGGACTATTGGAGTTAGTTGAGAGTGATGCAGAACATAAGAGAGAGAGAGGGAGAGAGAGAGCGAGAGAGATAGAGAGAGAGAGGGAGAGAGAGAGAATGAATTCATTTCGATACTAAGGTGTAGTTTGGCGCGAGTAGGGTAGCACAGTCTGTCCATATGCCAGTGTGATTGCAAGCCCAAAGCCCAATGACCACAGGGTGAGATTAGGCTGGAGGTTTGCAGCGACGGAGCGCAGAGGGTGAGGGAGGTCGGCGAGCATATCAATCAGTTTAAGTGCCAGCGCTGCGGACATCGCTCTGTAGCTCATCAGGGAGAATGGCCCTTCTTCCCAAACAACTACAGGAACCCGCACTTGTATGCACTGCTGTTTGCCTTGTTTGATAACAACGAAAAAAAAAAAAAGAACCTTAATCCAGGTCTCCGGATTCTCAAAATACTGTACTGTAGATCTAAAGAGCACTGCTCTGTGAGAGAGGGGGACATGACCACTGCTAGGTATTGCATGTGTGTAAGCTTGAAAGGAGATGTCAGGGTTGTGTTTATACTAATAGTGTGTGACCTGGGCGTCTTAAAGGTCACTGAGTATTTGAGAGGAAATCTGATTTTGTGGAGCCCTTAAAATGGATCTGGTCCTCCATTTTTCAAGTTCAAGTTCAGAAACACTCAGGCTGCATCACACACACACACACACACACACAGACACACACACAAACATGCACACATGATCAGTTTTGAGAAACCCTCTGCCCTAGCCCCAGAACCACGCACACACACACACACACACACACACACACACACACACACACACACACACACACACACACACACACACACA
>JASCQY010000010.1:9105288-9117223 GCA_030264315.1 Sardinella tawilis
GTGTGTGTGTGTGTGTGTGTGTGTGTGTGTGTGTGTGTGTGTGTGTGTGTGTGTGTGTGTGTGTGTGTGTGTATTGGGGGGGTGAGGTGACATGTCATGTGGACACCCATATGCATGTCTACTGTATGTATAAAGTATAATATTTTTCTGCTATTACACTCAGATACTATCAAACACAGATTATTACTCCATCTTGGATAACAGTGATAAAATAAAGTGTTTTTTTTATCTCCAATGTGCAGGGAAGGTTGGATTTGGCTTATAACCTTTTGCCCTTCCTTTCGTCTATGTCCTTATATTCAAATGTACACAGTATATCTCTGTATCATTTCATCCTCCTCTCTTTCATCTCTCTCTTTCTCTCTCTTTTCCTCTCTGTCTTTGTCTTTTCCCATCTGTCTCATAAGAGGTGGTGGGTTGAGCACTCTGTAAATGTCTGTCCCTGATCCTCCTGAACAAGCCCAATAAATCTGCATGTGTGTGCTACCAAAGTTTATGAGCTGTGCTACGCATGTCTCTTGTGCTTACATCTCCTTTCCCCATCCAGGCATGCAGGAGGAAGGGGGGATAAAGAGAGAGAAAGAGAGAGAGAGAGAAAGACAGAGATAGAGAGAGAGAGAGGGGGAGAGAGAGAGAGAGCAGAGGTGACAGATTCACACATTATTGAACACAAATCACATCTGTATGGGTTGCAGGAGGCACGCGGAAGCGAGAAGGGGTTGCATCGTTTAGGCCGATGCGCTACGACACTATGAATCTCATGATGGATTCCCGCTGCCGTTTGTTTTATTTGCCCTTTTGCAGTATCCTCTACCTGCGTGCGCACTAAGGCAGATGAAGAAAAAAAACACACACATAAAAAAAAACAAAGGAGAGAGACAGAGAGAGAGAGATGAAATGGTTGAGAGAGAGAAGGTGAGAGAGAGAGAGAGAGAGAGAAAGAAGGCTGCGAAAGGATAAAGGAAAAGGACTGTGAAAGGAGAAGAGAAAGGGAGAAGAGTGTAGCTGTGGTGGGGGTTCCTGAGTGGGTGTGTGTATTGGAGTTTGTATGAGAGAGAGAGAGAGAGAGAGAGAGAGAGAGAGAGAGAGAGAGAGAGAGAGAAGCAGGGGGGTGAGAGCCAGGGAGAGAACGGCAGCTGCACATGAAGCAATCTGTCCAGGCAAATGGGTAAAAGGAATCACACACACGCGCACACACACACACACACACACAGACACACACACACACAGACTTCACAGTGTAGACAAGCAGTATCCCAAGAGCATTGTCTGTGCGCACATGTGAGTGTGTGTTTGTGTGTGTGTATATATATATATATGTGTGTGCGTGTATGACAGTGGAGAAGAAACACATCCCTTCCACTGGCCTGGAGTGTGAAGAGACAACGTGTTAATGAGTTGGCATTGGCACAGTCACTCAGCCTGATAATGCCTCTCTCTCCCTTTCTCCCTCCCTCTCTCCCCACACACACACTCTCCTTTCCCTCCCTCCCTCCTTCCCTCTTTCTTTGCGCTCTCTCTTTCTCCCACTCCATTGCATTCGTGTTGACATCCAGCCGTGCAGTAAATGCCTCTCTCCCGGGCGTCTCTCGCCAGCTTCCCTTTAAAGTCTCCTCTGTAAAATAAACATGATATGTGTGATGGTGCCACGCGGTGACTGTTTCTGTGGTGGAAGTGCTCGCGTATAATGACACTGTTGATGGACCGTGCCCGAAAAACCACGAACAAGCTGAGGGCGATGTGGTGCGGTGCGAACGCGAGGTTGCAGTTCGCCTTCTCGACAGTAGGGGGCAACGTCATGCTGCTCAAGTCCATGCCACGCGTCATCTTCCTTTAACCCTGCCGTGGTGCCGAGGAGCTAATAAATTATTGAGACACATTCGTGACTTTCAACTTACTAATTTGTTGTTGCTTACATTTTTCTAAAATGTCAGCTGTAGACTTTTTTAGGGAAGGAGTGTCTTTCTTTAACCTTTTTTAGCATGTATCCACTGTTGATGTCTGTTTCTGTGTGTGTGTGTGTGTGTGTGTATGTGTGTGTGTGTGTGTGTGTGTGTGTGCGTGAGTGTGTGTGTAAGTCCGTTCACTCATGTGTTTGCGTGTGTGGTGTATGCACAACTGTGGCAGTGTGTGTTTGATTCAGCGTGTTGCAGCTGCACTGACTGATGGAGTGGAATGCATTAAAAGGAGATGGCAAATCAATGTCATTTTTATATTCTTTGTTTCTATTATTACTGATAGGAGCAACTGCACTCTGCAGCCGGCACTGTTTGATATGCGTCCCACACCTGCTCAGGATGCAAGCAGGAGAAAATGGATGACAGAAAGTGATGGGATAGCTTGCAGAGGGAAAGAGACACAGAACAAAAGCTTGAAGGAAGGGAAGGAGAGGATATAGAAAAACCGGTAGGGAAAAAATATAGAAGCATAAAAGATGTGTGAGTTGAAAAAAAAAGAGATGGAGGTGGGGACAGAAAAATGATACAGACCAAGAGACAGAGAAAGAGAGAATAAGAGAGAGGGAGAAGGGAAAGGGGAGAGAGAAAGAGAGGGAGAGAGAGAGAGAGAGAGAGAGAGAGAGAGATTGTAATATAAGTTTGAAAAGTGAGAGAGAGAAGAGTGCAGTAGAGAGCAGAAGATGAATGTTCACAGTCCAGTGGATTCATGAAGTCAATTCTCGTGGTATGTCTTAGATACTACGGACACCATTATGTCCAAAAAGAGAGGCACAGAAAAGGAATGAGAGAGAGAGAGAAAGAGAGAGGAGGGGAAATGAAAGAACGGGAAGAGAGGGTGCAGGGGAGGGACTATGCTGACAGATTAGGGTGTGTATGTGCAAGAGAGAGGAAGATGCATAGAAACGAGGCAGAGAGAGGGAGAAGAGAAAGGTAGACGGAGAGTAAGACAGAGGTAAAGAGATGGTTAGAAAGAGAACAGGAGACCGGAGTGAAGTGGAGAGAGAGAGAAAGAGAGGGAGAGAGAGAGAAACACAAAGAGAGTGAGAAAATGACAGAATGGAGCAGCAGGGATAGAGAGTGAAAGATTGAAAAAAGAAGGGAAGAGAAAGGGAAGAGAGGAGATAGAAGTGAGAGAATATAGAAGAGCAGAGAACGAAAGAGTGAGAGAGTGTGAGCGAGAGGAACGCACAGGAGAGAGTGAGAGGGGAGGGAGGACAGAGAGAGAGAGAGAGAGAGAGAGAGAGAGAGAGAGAGAGAGAGAGGAGAGAGGAGAGGAGATGGGAGAGTAGATTACTCCAGTCTCCCCTGTGCTATTCTTCATTTTAAGCAGCTTGTTGACCTTTCCAGTCAAGCCTGTAGGTGTAGTTTAGCTTCTGCGGCAGGACCCACAGTAATTTAGCTGGGAACTGAAGCACAGAGAAGAGAGGCTATAGAGAAAGAGAGGGGGAAGAGAAAGAGAGAGATGGAGAGAGAGGTGGAGAGGTAGGAAGAGACAGAATAAGAGAGAGAACAGGTGAACATATTGGCCAGTTGCTCTGTTGCTGACCAAGCATGCAGTATATGACTGATCGGTATGTTTGACTGCCTCTCTCAGGCTCAGGTTTCTGGACTGCACCAGCATACTGTAGGGTGGGCTATCGCTTTGCCACTGCTATATGCAGTAGTGCATATTCAACCTGAGACAGTCTACCTTCAAGACAGTCTGCCTTAAATGAAAGAGAGTGATGTGGTGAGGTATTCTAAGACCATGGACTTTCACCAGTCATTGTGATGAAAATTACAATTCAGTTGAATCCTTCAAGTGACTTGCATGGGAACATGACTTGCATCTATGAAGGTGCAAAGCCCGACAACGAGCCAAAGACCGCTCATATCCAACGTGAGGCAGCGACGAATGCATATCAAAATGGCCCTGTGTGAAATTGAATCAGAACATCTTTGTAGTTTGCAAAAACTGCTTCAATTGCGTTGCTGTCATCATTGTGTTGAAGGCACTATGCAAGCCTGCGATTTTTTACCTGTCAAGCTCCCCCCACCGGTAGCAATTTTTAAAAAGAAAATAGCAACAAGATTGTACATTCTCACCAATCAATGTGGATTAGTCAGCAAACCAAAGAACCAGCGATGATCATTTTTGTGGAGTTACATAGACTAATAAGGTAATAAATGTGATTTCAGCTTCATTCTGGTTAAGTTTTCAAGAAACCCCACTACTGAAAACATGGCTAATGAGCCTGAGTGGCTCATAGCCAGATGAACCTGCAAAGTCAAGATTTCAAAACTGCCGCAAAAATCTGTTACTTTTATATGTAAAACAGATGGCAACAAAAAAAAAACCTAGAAGCATAGAAAGACAAAACTTCATAGGTTTGGTCCTCTTTGGTCTGACCTTGACCTGACAGGCCAAGAGGACAGTGGGTAGATCTCTCTTCTATCTCTCTTCTATTTGTCACTCTCTCTTCTGATTGGGCCTCACTCTCTCGACCAGGTCACAAACTGCCGCGCAGCGCCTCCATTCAGATCCGTTCTACCCTCAATTATCATGTGGGAGAAGAGGGGGAAAAAAAATCACTTTCATCACCATGCCCTTCAATAGGGAACAGATGTTTTTTTCCCTGCCCAGGAAATGACTTGGTCTTTAGCGACGGAGGTTGGCAGCAAAGCTTTATTAACTGTATGAAAAACCCTCTTTAAGAGATGCGATTGAGAGGAAATATAGGGTGATATTCATTCTGTCATTTTGTGAGTGTGTGTGTGTGTGTGTGTGTGTGATGGGGGTAGTATTGACATAATTAGAGTGCGAGTGGAGCGGTACTCAACATGCTGTGAAAATGTAACACTGGTGTCTTGGGGTCCTGATGAGGTGGTTTTCCAACCAATCACTAGCACCACTGGCGATTTCCATTTACTGCCCCACACAAGCCCCGCACACACACACACACACACACACACACACACACACACACACACACACACATACTGAAAGGAAGAGCAAAGACACAACTGTCATAGTAGCTCTTCATGCCACAAAATGCCACTTTGAAAAAAACATAAATGTCACCACACACACACACACACACACACACACACACACACACACACACACACTCCACAAAAAAGAGGATGATGCTGGTGAAGCACCTTAGACAATAATACAAAGAATTATTGTTTTTTTTATATTCTACGAGGAGTCTAATGACTGTTCCATCACACCAACATTTAAATGAGGAATGCATTTGTAAGGTCTGTCTCAGAGAGTGGAAAAGTCATTACAGCCTTTGAAGCACCAAGAGCAAAATACCTTCCTGCCATTAGGGCAGATTCAATTGCGCATTGCAACTCCTCCCGTGAGCGATACAAGTTTCATTTTTCATTATAAACTTATTTTTTATACTGTATATAAATAATAAAAAAAATGTGTCCCCCTTCAACCTCATCAATTTGTTTTTTTTTTTCCTCAGGAATCACATTCCTGTTATGAGGGAGCGGAGCAAAACAAAATCATCCGATAATGTTTGTAATGCAAAAAAGTGACGCTGTGTGCATTAAGCGGTTTTCATTTGACATGATTTACCGAAGAAGCTTGCATAAATCAGGAAATGATGGAAATGTCTTTTCCCATTCAGAATTGCCCCGTCCTTAAAAATAAATAAATAAATAAAACAAATAAACACAATATTACTGCCACTTATTCTTACATGGGGCCCAAAAACAGACTCTTAGCGGCAATGGTGTTCATTAGCATAGAAATGAATATGATGGCAGATAATGAATGTATGATCCCTAACAAACCTTGAGAAGATCAACTTTAGAGAGGAGCGTGTGAATGTGTGTGTGTGTATGTGTGTGTGTGTGTGTGTTGGGGGATGGGGGGCGGGTGTGTAAAGGAACGGAACGAGAGCAGGACAAAGAGACAGAGGGGGTGGAAGAGAGAAGAAGAAACAAAGAAAAGGAAATCATAAAACCAAATCAGCTTTGTCTTTCTTCTGTAGAATGGAGATGGAGAACATTAGCATAGAGAGAGAGAGAGAGAGAGAGAGAGAGAGAGAGAGAGAGAGAGAGAGAGAGAGAGAGAGAGAGCACAAGACAGAAGGGTGGTTTCTTTGAAAACTAGGCTGGGAGCAGACTCCGACGAGCGGAGGACGAGCTGAAGGTCAGCTTCAGAGAGGAAATTCAGCTTCTCTCCTCCGTGTGTTCTCCTCCTCGACAGAAGGCAATCTCCCCAACAAAACAACAACAGCAACAACAGCAACAGAGGCAGGAGCATAAACAAAACAGCAAATGAATGAAACATCCACCAAAGCCAGCAAAACCTGCACCTCTGGAATAAAAGTAAAAAAAATGTCATTGGAAAATGCAGTGCACTTGTTATGCTTTAAACTCATGTGACCCCTTCACACCAACACCGCCACCGGGACATTTCAGTGTTCGGCAGTGAAAGCAGTTTCATATTCTTACCAATTGAATAGGTTGAAGTGTGAGCGTAGCGCGGCAATACATTTTCATCATACATTCATTTATACTGTTAGTTGTAGAGCACTCATCGAGGCCTTTTATCTGAACCATTCCCGATACACGTTTTCTTTGAAACCCCAGGATATAGGCCAATTGATCATGTTCATGTTACTTTTTGATGGTAACATCTAAATAAGCTAATGAGTTTGCATTATTTAAAAGCCACCAAGATGCTAACAAATATCCATCAATGCACTTAGTAAGACCTAGCCTAAATATGGCCTTTCATATTTAAAAACAATTTCTAGTATCACGCATTGGAAACCTGGAAATGTCCTGTGATTTATAAATTAATTAGTTATGCTCAGAAATTGATAATTGCATACGTGCTTTATACCAGTGAATCCCTTATGTTCTTGGGCTTATTTGCATATTAACAGACTAGTTTCCATGTGTAAAGAGGTGGTATGAATTTTCATTAATGTTAACCCTTGAACAAATGTTACTTGAAGAAATCATGGTCAGCTGTTGTGGGTGTCCATGGACCCAATTGCAGAATGTAAATATGACATTTGGTGTAAATTCAAAGTTCATTTTCCTCTGAGCCATTAATCACAGCAACTAACACCTTTGGAAAGCTTAGATTGCGTAGTTTAACATGATATACGGAGGTTAGCTGTACATCAAGAACCCGCAAGCAATTTAGCAGACAAATATTCATTTTCATGTATTAGCATGAACCAGCATTAGGTGTGCTGAAAGTTGGCTACAGTTTACACTTTAAACAATCTTTATACTGATATATTGGATGAAAGCATAGACAAAAAAATTGTGAGAGAAAATGGAAAATAGGATCTTTTACCAGTGTGCAGTACCGGCCTAGCCTAGGCGAAAGCCGACTATTGACTCCGTCAATTAGTCTAGCTAAAGCCAAGAGGATTTCGTTTCCGAGGAGGGTGGGACCTTGCTCTGCAATTTAAATTCATTGGCATTCCCTAAACCAATCAGTAACCTTTTGGAATGACGTATGTTACACTGGCGTTGTTTTGTGTGTTTTCCTGATCCTATGTCACTCATTCAGAAGCGGATGATTCATAGCCAAATCAGGGACATTTTTGGGGACAGGTGCAGCTGAGGCCAGGTCATCAAGTCTGGTCACTCTATTACAGAGAGAATGCTGTGACTTATTTCCTTCAAACCACATAGTGACTCATCAGATTAGTATGGGATTAGTTCTCCTGTGGCCTATTGTACAACAGCTGGAGAGTCCTGTATTTCAACCATGCAGTTAGCCCTGTTGTTCGAGGTCTCCAAATGCTGTCAGTAGGAAAAAGAAAGAGGCAATTTGGTATAGACAACATAGAATAGCAGACAGAAGCTAACACTAACTGACTGGGGCACAAGGAAATCAAACTGAGAGCAAGCTTCTGTGCCACATTTACCTAGCATTAGCTGTGTGTTTGCCATTCTAATCAATTCTAGTCTAGTCCATGTTGTACCAAATGTTCTTCTTCTTTTTCCCATCAACAGCACTCTGTAACATCGAACAACAGGACAATGAGTTGAAATACTCAGGACTTTTACCTACTGTAGTGCACCTTTTTGACTTCTGGGCAGCTCAGGGGGACATCTGCACTGCTCTAATGATCAGCAAAGGAGTGGGTTACTGCTACAGCAGTGAATACAACAGGAGATGTGTGTGTCAGCAGCTGCTGAGCACACACCACACACTAAAACAGCCAAACTGAGGACACCATAATCCTCATACCCTCATTGTAGGCCTCACAGAACTTTCAAATATTTGCAAATAAGGATCAGGATTTGATGCTGTTTTAAGTTGAGGAGTTGATGCGTCATTGAATAGTAATCTCATACGCCAGAACGGTGTGAGATTTATGAATATATCTATTTATGAACATATAACCCCCCAGTAGGTTACACAGAATATAAAGTATTTTTCTGAAGGTATGGAAATAGTGGAGTTGTTTAGATATTCGGTAACACTAAATTAAGCCATTACCAAAGCTATGAACAAGTTGACCCGGATATGTATTGAAACTGAAAAGTACGCAGAGACCCGGTGAGCCGAAGCTGAAACCCCATAGCAAGGCAATAAGCTAGCCATTAGATGAACCCCATACCTAATGTAATGTATTCATTAGATGCAGGTGGAGCAACACCATAGCAACCCATACAATAAGAGTGCAGAGGGCTGGTTTAGGAGTCCCATGGGGAGCTATGGGAGCCGCTGAAGATGCTGAAGGACCTCCATGGAGATCTCATCTTATCTCCTATTTCAAAGTAGAGCTATCATTTTGTCCATTTTCATATCAATTTTCCAAGATAATCTTTAAGATAAGTCTTTATTAGAATGTTTTTTTTTACCTTAACAGCAGGAAAGGGTAGAAAGTGTTATCATAATACAGTAGTTAATGCACTATTAATGAAAGTGTGTTCGATAGAGGAGTTTTTCGTTGTTACTGGAAATTCTTTACAGGACAAAGCCGGGATTGGGAAGCCGTGGGAATTTAGTGACATCTCTGCTTATTTAGCAAACTGGATGATTACACAACTGAAAGTATTATGAAATTCTGCAATTTACATGTAGAGCACCTTGACTCTCGGCATCTGTACGAGCCTCTGTCTCTCCACCTTTCATTTCACTTCTCTCCCTTCGCCTCTAACTTTCTGAACCTCTCAGCTCCCACGTACCATCATGAGTGGTACTGGCACACACACACACACACACACACACACACAGACACACACACACACACACACACACACACACACACACACGTAAACACACAACACATGCATGCGCACGCACACAATCAATAGACTGAATGTCATAGAACAGACTAGCACATAATAGAAAAGAAGTATTTTGCTCAGTACGCAGTAATTAATAGTACATTATAATGTACGGTAGTCTTAACTACACTGTAGTTAAGTAAATGATCATGACTGAAGTAATGAGTGGTCACGACCTGATTGCTCCCTTCTGTCTTTCTATCTGGACAGTCTGCCTCTGGTGTGACACAGTGTCATGAGCCCAGCAGCTGGGCACAGGGGCCTCAGGGCAACTTGGCACTTGTCCATGTGAGTGATGACAGTGTGAGGAAGATGCCCAATCTGGGAACTGGGTGGATATCTGCACTTATCTGCATGATTTCCTGACTCCTTTCATCTGCCAGAGCAATATGAGCTGTAAGGGAAAACAGCCCCTATTTATACCCATCCTGGGGCTGGGTCACTTTGACTCACACTAGCAAGCCTTGCCAGGAATATGGGAGAAAGAATTAATCTGCCAAGCAGCTGCATTTCAGGACAAAGTCGTGATACTTAATGAAGATCATTTTTACTTCACACCATGACCGAATGCCTTTCTAAAATACAGTACAACTACTGTATGTAGTGTGTGGCAAAGATGCTTTTAGTCAGATGAAATACTTAAAGGAATTCTCCGGAGTGAATCAAACCGAGGGCTTCGGTTTGATTCACTCCGGAGTACTGCTTTAAGATACTATATTTAACACTACATGTACCTGAAAGTGTCTTAAAATTCCCAGACCTCAGAGAGTTAACTCAGTCAAGTAGGTAAAGCGTAAGATAAAATCCATGTTTCTTCTGTATAGAAGATTATTATGTATATGTACTGTACATTGATAGCTTTTTCTGCGGCATCAGTTGCCAGAACAGTGTTGAACATCATGTCTTCTCTGAAACATATTATAGGTTCTTCCAGCTCACTAACTCACTGGTAATTGTTGAGCTGATGACACTACTTGTTGGCATGTGTGGAGAGAGCTGAAAAACAAAAAGAAGCCCTTCACAGACGTGCCACTGGGAGTCTGTACCGTGTTTGGCCTAATGCCTTTTGGAGGGCCTCACTGGGACTGCCGTATTGCAGTATTGGACTGAACAGCCCTTGGAGGGGGGGCTGGAAATAAGCTGAGATGAGGAGAGGCCAGCCAAACCACATTACACTTAAGATCACACTGCCCAAAGATGTTAGATATGCTGTATTTCACACTGACTCTGTGATTTATTGTGCTGGTATATAGGTACCGGTAAGCTGGAGAAAACCTCAATCCATACTCTTGACTTCAAGAGGCACCGGGCGTAGAGGAGAGCTGCATTCACACAATCTTTTTTGTCTCAAGCACCTACAAATGGATGGCATTTTGACACGCTTAAGAATATTTGACCTCGGTATTCATTTTGCAGAGGGCAGTGGAGCCTCTGCTGATAGCCATTGTTTTGGAAGGGCTCAGTCTTTGACAGGGAGAGCAAACTGAGATTTATGGAGGTTAGCCATCAATGGTGACCCCTCACCTGAGATCACCTACACGGAGAGAAAAATCGTGCGTGCAATCACAACAGACAGCTCCACGTCCGAAACAGAGAATTACACAAAGGATATCACCTGTTCATCATGTCGGGAAGACTTTTTCTTCTTCACTTGCCTTTTCAGTACTTACATGTACCAGTACTTGCCTTTTTAAGCAGTGTATTTTAGTGGCTTGAATTTTGGTACTCCTGTTAAATTATTATCTATTATTTTTATTTATTATAATGGTAACACTTTATTTTAAGATTCAAATATAAGCCACTAATACACACCTAATTAATGCCTGTATTAGTGACTTGTAAGGCATGTGTTATACAATATCAATCATTTGTTAGCATAATGGAATGCTCAAGCACTCTTTTTGTTTTTGCTTTTAAAATGGTCTATAATGTTTTCAATACTGTACACTCTGGAATCTCACTTGGGAATCATCTACAGTAGCTTGTTTTTGCAACCAACCACCAGCTACTGTTTTTGCATTGATTAAGCCAAGGGAGTGTGTGTGTGTGTGGGGTTGTGGTGGTGGTTAGGCTACATTGTTTAGCCTTCAGCTTTAGATAACGTTTAAAAAATATGTTTTGGTGTGAATTTACTGTGTTAATTAATGTGTCAATTGAATGTTGTGTTTAATGTAATACGTAAGTAATTTCCTTCACATACATTTTGAGCCACTATCTGCGAGGTGCTGACAAACTCAACTTGACACATAATGTAAACAAGTCCAGTCTTGAGTTGGCTGTTCCCTGCTCTCTGCTGGTGTCTGGGCACACAGCGGGCACACTGCTACTGTGGTTTTCCTGTTGTTGTACATCTTGAGAATGTTTGGTTTGCAAATTTTCACAGTTGTACGCAAAAGTGGTTTCTAGAGAGAACCAAATCACAAGTTCCATCTCTCTCTCTTTCTCTTTTTTTGTGTCTTCCTTTAGTGTCTTTCCTTTTCCCCACTGAGAAATAAGGAGTGGGGGAGCGAGGAGGAAAGAGAAGAGAGAGAGGGGGATACAGAGTACGAGGAAGAGGAGGAGAAGAACAGAGATAGATAGAACTTGCTCTTACACAAACAACATCAAACATGCAGCCGATCGACTCGGCTTCTGCACACACACACACACACACACACACACACATACACACACACACACACACACACACACACACACACACACACACA
>JASCQY010000010.1:9153587-9168172 GCA_030264315.1 Sardinella tawilis
TTACTGATAATACAATTTAAGGGGGCGCTCACACAGTTGTCGCTGCTATAGATTGATACCTAATTAGTCGTCCTCAGAGGCCCCCCCTTCAGCTCGGGGCCCCCAGCAATTGCCTGGTTTGCCTGTCCTGTAGCTACGGCACTGTGCATATGATCTCTGATGATTTTATTTTAAACCACACTTAAACTCTTCTTTGATGCATTTTTGGCTGTGTTGTTTTTCTTATTTCTGTCGCAAGAGGTATGGAAGCCTGCACTTGTATGTATTTGTATTTACCTGTCCATTGACTTTCCATTCTGGTAGTAGAACAGTAGCCTGGCGACGCCATCCTATGTTCTCCACCAAAAGCTTGGGCTCCGTACATAGTCTGGCCAAACAAGCCCAGCTCAGTTCGCTCACAGTTTAGTCAATCACCAAACAGATTCACGAGCGAGAGCCTCGCGAGAGTATGCCTGAACCTCTGTGCATAACATACGTCATTCCAAAAAGGTTACTGATTGGTTAAGGGAACGCCAATGTAACGTACGTCATTCCAAAAGGTTACTGATTGATTAAGGGAACGCCAATGAATTTAAATTGCAGAGCAAGGTCCCACCCTCCTCGGAGACGAAATCCTCTTGGCGTTAGCTAGACTAATTGACGGAGTCATTAGTCGGCTTTTGCCTAGGCTAGTAGAACAGAAGAATGATGCATTTGGGCTGAAATTTACTTGCTGCAGACAACACATACAGTACATGCATCATGGTTACCATGCATATTATGTGTTTGTTTCGTGCATCAATCGTGCACATTGTCACAAGCAAACATGTCCGCAAGATGCTATCCTGACAAGTAGGAGGCAATCACACAAAAACACAGTGACCCCAAGATGCACATGATAAGCTGTGTACAAACTTGTGCCTAGTCTCCAGAGGTGCATTCAGAGTAGGCGAATATAAGCAAACGTTCGCCGCGAAAGCGTTTCTTTCTGAATGATTTTTGGACAATGTTCTAAAAAGTTTATTTTAAACTGCAGATCTCCATCTGAGAGCACATCTCTCGCAGTCCCTGATCCATGTTCGTTTGCGGAGAACTACCTCTTTAGACTGTTTGCCTATTTTCGCAAACGTTACAAACGTTGCGTTCGCTCAACGGCATAGTTCGCGAACATTCGCCTACGTTTGCATATGTTCGCCTACTCTGAACGCACCTCAGATCTGAAGTGGAGCCTTCCATTATCGTACAGTATGTAATGCTTCAGCAAGTCTGCCCACAGGACACAGTGTACATGTAACGCTTGGTCTAACAGCGTAAACAAAGAAAAACTCCAGCCTTTTGCGATTTTGCCACTTTTCTCCAGGTTAACTTCAGGTTAATCACTTAACCACCCACTTGAAAGACGCCTCTGATTCTGTGAGTCAGAAACAAAGTGAGGAAGCACGATTAATAACCAGGGAGCAGACAAGGTAGGGGTGGGCTGTGTCTCTTGTTTGC
Source organism: Sardinella tawilis (assembly GCA_030264315.1). Classification (NCBI taxonomy): domain Eukaryota; kingdom Metazoa; phylum Chordata; class Actinopteri; order Clupeiformes; family Clupeidae; genus Sardinella; species Sardinella tawilis. The sequence continues at coordinate 9,155,061 of JASCQY010000010.1, forward strand.
TCTTTGGTTTACAAGACATTACAAAAACATTTCTTGGGATAAGCTTTGGGACAAAAATGTCTGCTAAGAACAACAAGAACAAAAAAAAAAAAAATCATAAACTAAACAGATCAGAAACAACAGCATCCTGCATTACTTAGTCTACCTTTAAGGTGCCTCTCTGGTGTAGGCCTCTCCTGGGACTCCTGCCTCAAACATTTACAAGAACAGCCCACAGCTCAGTCCTGTTGCTTATTCAGTTTGACTCTAAAATTCAGCAAATATGCTGAGATACAGTTTAACATAGAGTAAAAAAAAGAGAAAACTTTGGAAGGGAGCATACATGCAAATGCAAGACAACCGCACACACACACACACACACACACACACACACACACACACAAAATTGGTAAAAATTTAAGTGCTAACTTTTGCCATGGTGTTGGGATTATTTACCTTTTAGTAGTGGGCTCCATCTTTGTCCCTTGCAGGCACATGGCATGCGAGTCTGTTTCAGACCGATGTCGGCCCCACTGCACTGCACCGTGCCTCTCCGCTCGGCTGTCTGTCTGTAATGAGTTGAAAAAGCTAATTCTGTAGACACTCTTCCCTGGAGGTTTAATCTCCTTATTGACCAGCTCCGCTGTGTGTTTAACTGCATCTACACGATTGATTGGTCAATCTGTCCGTTATCTGCTCAGCACAGACGCAAATCTGGGCAGATTTAGAAAAAAAGAGAAAGAAAAAAAAAGACAGGAGGAGTAAAAAGGAGGGAAAACATCTCTTTCGACCATGTTTCTTGCCATCCCCTCCTTGCTGTGTGTGCAAGCATTTCTGCAGTCTTTGCAAACTCTAAATCTGGTGCAAAAGTAAGGAGTTAACATATGCCTAGTCAATATCAATACGCTGACATTTCTGACGTGTTGATTGGACATCCCATCTCTCAGAATTTGGCAGCACAGGCGTCACCCGTGGGAAATGATTTCATGAGAATCAGCAAGAAGGCAGAGTAGCTTATATGATCTGTCACTCCAATAAGGCACTGCTGCCTTAAATAATTGTAAAATAGCAAGTGAAGAGAATCAAGCAGAGGAGATGAAAAGAATAAAGTATATAGACAGAACAGGTATGAAGGACAAGTGGCTCATGTAATATTAAAGAAAGCATTTGATAGAAATAAAATTAAAACTTTCCAACATTCAGATATGGATAACACTTTTTTTCCTGAGGGTATTTGCAAGTGGCATGCACCTGTCATAACCAGGACATGACATGTGTCATGAACATTAATGACCCATTTTTGTAACACTTTACTGGTTACGGGTGAGTTCGTAGCAGCTGTCATGAATTGCTCTCAAAGCATTTCTGGCTATTTCATGAGACAAGACTCAACATTCATACCCGGTCTTTCATATAAATGTGGAAGACAGAATAGAGATAGCCTAACTAACTTATTAAAATAAATGTCCAATAGTTTCAAAGAAGCAATACCGTTTTTGTTTTTACCTAATTATGTCGGAATATATATAGATAGGAATAAAATTTAATATATACAGTATATATATATATATATATATATATATATATATATTGTATATATTATATTTTATTCCTATACAACAGACCCAAAGCACCATTTCCATTTTTTGTTTAAACTTGTTACCTGATCATCCTGAGACAGTCATGTCCCACAAATAGGCTATTGGGTAGTGCAACTCACACAACCATTATTACATTGTAATAATACATTACTTACAGTATTACAGTCAGTTATAAGTACTTTGATGCATACCATATTTCAGATAAATAACAATTTATGCTGTTTTTTTATTAGTTTCCATTTTATTAGACTTTAATTGGTATTACAGGATGGACACAGGAAAGTGGAGGAGAGGGTGGGGAGAAAGACATTAATACTTCACCTGCTGTGTTTTCAGTTGACAAACACGCTGATTTTCTCCATGTTCATGAAATCCTTCGGAAGTCTTACTACCGTCTCACACTCCAAGTACACGGTTGCTGGATGTTTGCATGTGTTTGGTAAATGAAATGTGTATGACTGTCTTTTTTCCCCACCAGCTGATATACTTACATGCATGTTTGGTCTGACAACCGTTTGTTTCCTTCCCCTTAATACAGACGCCGCAATGAAACGTGTCGCAATTACCAAGCTTGTTTCAGCGTGCTCACGGATGACACATTTGGCAGCTTGATGTGAAACTTGCAGAGCGTTTGCTTTCCCATCTGGGAGGAAATGTAAATGCTGCTAGAGATTTCTTTTTTTTTTTGTGCCACTCTATTACCGTCACATACACTTGCAAGCAGAGAAAGGCTGAGGCTTTCTCCCCCACCTTCCTCTGCTGTCTCAAAGACATTAGCTATGTGAGTCATGTGTGTGAACTGCCAAGGAAAGAATATGCTCAATATTTCAGGTGGTGCATGTACTACAGCTAATGAGCTTAGCGCAACATTGGCAGTCTCAGACATGTTTGGCTGAAGTGTAGTGGAGCGTCGTGGCTGACTTTGTCTTTCCAAAGAGCCGTGAACATAGAGCTGACTCTTTCACACAACACTGCAATGCCATTCGTGCCAGCAGGTTTCTAGTTAGATTAATTGAAGAGTCTGGGGTTTGGTTTTGGTCTTCAGATGCTTTTCCAGTTAACATGCAACCTGGAAAGAAATAAGATTTTTCCAGGTTGAAAATGAGTTTTGAGTAATAACATTCAATACTTCTCTGCGTTTCTATAACACAGAGGAAAAATAAATGGCCTAGCAAAATTAAACGTCAGAATTGGTAGTTGGTTTGTCTAAGAGAAAGATGATGGCATCACCATGGATAAACCCGCCAACTCCCACAAACCACTTCTGACACCGCCACGTTCCTGCTCTGGGCCTCTGAGAAGAGATCACACAGCACTCTGATTGGAGGTCACAGGAAATGTCTTCTCCGTATTTGAATTGCACATTCACTGTCATAAACATGGCCTTGAGTCAGAGCGCATAGTCATAAAGGAACATAAAACACTCCGGGGGCAGGACACACACACATAAGCCTGCAGCCTTGAGACATGTATTTACATGGGTTTGGGGGGGGGGGGGTCGGGTGGGGGGTCTAGGGGTAGGGTACGGACCTGCCGTTTTACACTCAGACGTACACCAACACAAGGGGGGCTTTGAATAGTAAAAACGCAGCAAATAACAACATCAGATTCGAAGGACTGTGTGACCAGGGTGTGTGATAGATGAGCTTGCAGTGTCCTTAGTGTAATAAAGGAGTTTTACACTGCGAAGAAGGTCCATCAGCGAATGAAAGCAGAGGGTGTGTGTGTGTGTGTGTGCTTGGGTATCTACATATATGTATGTATTGTATGTGTGGGGGAGAGTGTGCGTGTGTGTGTATCTGTGTGGAATGCATGTAAAGTCCCAACCAGTCCCAACGGGTCTTTCTCCTCACATGATTAATGCTCTGCATATAAATACTCCAGTGTAATGAAATTAATCAGGCCAAATGCTGATTGGTGTGCCTGTGACGACACACACACAAGTCTCCCTGAGAAGCTCAGCCCATGCAGCTCCAGACCCACTCACAGTGCTCTGGTCTAATGAGCAGCTTGGTGGGTTTCCTCAGCCAGTGCCGCATCAAAGCAATCCCATACAGTGCTTCACTATGTCAGTAGAAAACATGTACTAAGGCCTTTAGCACAGGGGGCATGCAAAGGGCCAACATTTTTTATACTCATTAGACATGTTTTTTTTTTCTATGCAAGGAACTTTGATGTAAGAATTATGGACAAACAGACAGCACTGTAGACAGACAAACAGACAGCTAGATAGACAGCAATATACATCAGATAGATAGATAGATAGATAGATAGATAGAGAGATAGATAGATAGATAGGTAGATAGAGAGATAGATAGATAGATAGATAGATAGATAGATAGATGTTGAGTAATCCATCATGTATGATGTGAAAAACAACACATAGTTGAAAATAATTACTATGTCTGACCTCAACAGCATGGACATTGACTTCATTTTGCAAATTATCCAACAGCACACTAAAAAGTGCTAACCTCCACAGGGTAATACTTTAGATCAGGGTGCACATAATTATTCACCATTAACTAACAGCTTACTAACATTAACAAAATTAATCAAATATAGCGATTTCAGCCACTTAGACACCATAGTCATCTTAGTCCATAGTAACAATAGATTTGTAACTTGACTGAATTTAGTGGTTAGTTGGATAAAACAGGCAGGGGGCATTTTACCCCAGGGGCCGTTTCCCCCCACTCTACCCTACAACTGGGACAGTTATTTTCAGGAACAGTTATTCTCAATCAAAAAGATATAGTAAGGACTTATTTGGACACTTCCTGGCTTGCAGTTTTGAGTTTCGTTCAAATACCATCTTTTCTAAATTTTCGTTGAAAGAGTATTAGGCTACTGTTCTGTCTTATGAGCCCCATACTAACCAAAGCATATTAAGATCATAATTAATATCCAACACTAACTTACTAACTACTGTATAGAAATTAAGAGTTTATATTGAAGAAATTCTTAGTTAATGGTCTATTATGGACAATAAAGTCATGTAGAATAAGGTATTAATAATGGACCTATGATGGCTAACAAATGGCTAGTATGTTACTAATGTTCATGTTAATAAGCTGCTCCTATAGTTAATGGTGAATATGTTTACCCTAATCTACAAAGTTACCACATGATAAATGCTGTTGCCTTTAAGAAGAAAAAAGAAAGAAGCCCCACTGTCCACAGTTACAATCTAAATTTGATATATACTTTTTTAGGGCCATAATTGTCTGTTTGGTCTAGAAGTTACCATGTGGAGTCACTCCCATTTCCCCATGGCTCACTGGAGTTTTAAATGCAAAAAACAGAATCAATTTTAGATTGCATTTTCTCAGGCGAGGAAAAATATTAATAAAAAGGTCATCGAAAGCAGGTTGGGTAGATCTAAAATAATATTGCAGATGTCAGTAGCCAGAGCCAGGGGAATTTTAATTAGCTCCAAGTCCAGAAATGCCTAGGCTCTCTTGAGGGAGGGAGCTGCATCGATCTCTGTCGAGCCGATCCATGCTGGCTGAGGAGCATCTGAGAGGTTTTAAAGGTTTTTAAGCTTATGTTTCTTCTTGCAAAGAGTCGGCGCTTTCAAGGCGGAGCTGCGTTAGAACGCCGCGGCCCTGTCGATGCAGCTGGATGCCGTTTGACGAGTGATCAGTGACAGTGAGCTGACAGACAACTTTGTTCGTCTCTTTAGTCACAGGAGCATGCGTCCGCTGTGGGCAAGGTTTCATGGTTGAAAGGCAGTCCAGAGACTGTGAAGAACAGCAAGAGGGAGAAACACTTTCAATGTGTTCTCGGAACACAAGGAGGGAGAGCAAGAGTGAGAGAGAGAGAGACAGAGAGAGAGAGATGAGGTAAATGTCCACAAAACAAACAACGAGTGACCTATTGACTGAAAGAAATTTGACGGCAGTGCTCAAAATAGACTACACTGAAGAGGAGCTTGTCATCCACAAAACTTGGAGAAGGCAGAACCATTTGTCAAATTAATGTTTAATATGTGCACAGACTCATCCATTATTCAGAGGCTGAATCACTGCGCGTCATTTTTAGCAAAGGCATTAGGTATGCTAGATGCAGTAGAAGATCGTGTTTGAAACATGTACCCACACCTGTGTTTTCATGGCAAAATCGATCGCTTTCCTTTCAGCTCGGAGCAAATCCCTCATCTGCATCCACGAAGAACCCCTTTCTTTAGAAGCGCTTCAGGCCGAGACCAAAACAAGCGATGGTGTGATTATGACTCTCGGAGGCAGAGGGACGGCTGCTTTTGATTGGTTTAGTCAGGAAGGGGTCAGGAGTCGGAGCAGCCAAGGTTGGTCCACGCCCTCGGCAGCTCCTGGCCCTCCACTTTAATCACATCAGTCTTTGCGAATATTCAATGACTGTGGCAGAATCGCTTCCTTTAAAGTTGCTACCGTCGCAGCTACACACATAATTGATATGGTAATGAGAGTGGGAATTAGTCGCCATCTCTCTCCCTAACACACAAAAAACACTGTTTGAAGATCACTTCATGGACTAAGGGCAAATAGGTGTCCAATTTTGAAGGGTATGAAAATGTCATGATTGCATCATGTAGGAACGCATCTGTGTTCAGGGTCTAATACAAACATTTTTTGGAAGAGAGTCAAATGTGCTTGGCAACGGAACATCCAAAGCCTGTCTCTTCAGACATTCATTCAAAGGAAGTGATAGAAAATACTGGCAATATGGCAGATTTTCACATTTTAGCATATGAAAAAAAAAGACCAATTGGCAGGGAAATTAGTCAGCTGAAGAACCCAGATGTTGCTGTGCCTACTATTGTTTTGATTACTTTTCAGAAATTTGCATATAGTTTCATTAATATATCTACTGTATGGAACAAATAAACACTGTTTGAAGCAAAAGGTTTGCTTATAAAGTAGCATACAGTAGAAATATGAATTTACATATACTGTATTTGGATATGTGCTGAGTTATAACGAAAAAAAAATATATACAGAAACATCGACACTCACAACAATGACTATGAAGATAAAGCTTTTGCTTTAGTTAAATTGCGCACTAATTGGTTCTCATTATCCAACTCACCCAACACAGTGGGAGACTTCAGGGACTCTCTCTGCCTCTTATTAGTATACAGTGTAGCCCTCTGTCAAGGGAGCATACGATCTGTTAGACCGCTTACAAAATAAGTATACAAACAAAGATCAGTCTGGGGAATTATGTGTCTTTGCCTGACAGTAGTCTATTATCGAGGTGAGGGTGTGTTAGGATGTTTGGTCCTAGAAAGTGCCCAGATAGTTAAACTAGTGCAGAAAAGTAGGTCATGAATTTCAGAAGTGCGGATTACCATTTGCATGCTCTCTTCCATTAATCAACACTTCGCCTATCGAGTCCCACCAGAGAAAACAACGTGCAGGACCATGTTAGCCAGAAATTAATCTATTAATCAAATGACGCATGAAGAAGCTCCCGTGCAGAGCCTATGAGGGCCGGCCTCCTCTTGACGTGCAGGGGCCCAGGAGGCCATCGTTAGGAGCTGTTGGAGAACCTGCGGCAGAGTTGAGAAATGAGCTGTAGAAAAATATGAACTTACAGAAAGCATTGGTGTCAAGAGACAGTATTAAGCCACCTAGTATATACTCTATTACACTTTAAGTTGTAGATGGCTTGTCTTATCGTTCCCATGGGGACATTGTTACAAACTCCAGTGTTGGTCAGACACAATTAAATCAATAATTCATAATTATTTAACAAAATTCACCCATTATATTGTGAATAATTTCACTAATATACAGTGCTGCTTAAAATGTATTTGGTTAGTACGTAACCTGATTATGAACTGGTGGTGAGGGCAGCAAGCTGTGATCATTAATGAGACGTGTTGTTTATACTGAACAATGTTAAGGTATTTGAGACAGACAGCCACTCCTTCCTACATCATTACAGGTTGATAGCGACACTTCAAAGCCCCATCGACTGTCTTCCGTGGCACCCTCATCTGGCGAGAAGGGAATTATTGACAGGTCCTCTCCCGTCGTCACTGCAGAAAGGTGGGCCTCCTGCCACCAGAAGCGATTCCCTTGAGCACCAGACTGCACATGTTAATGAGCACCATTCTAAAGCTCCAAGAGCATTGATTTCAATGAGTGTTCATGGCGTGAGCAGCCACTTTGAACAAAGAAAGTTAGGAAAGTGGAGGAGAAAATGGATAAGAAAAAGGAAATGGAGGAGGGAGAGTCCACAAGGAGAGTTGCATAGGACATTAGAGACACCTTTTAAGAGTTTTACGAAAAGAAAAAAAATCAAGCAACATTGGTCATAGGATCTTCCCTTTAACATGTCCAATTAAATATGAAAAATGCAATAAAGAAAAAGTAAATTTAAGGCATTTTTCTTTATACAAGAAACAAAACAAATTGTCAGACGAAACAGGTAAGGTGCATGACACTGAGAAAGGGTACAAAAAAAAAACTTCTACATTTGATGGCTGCTAAACAAAGAGCACTTCTCCACATCTTCATGCTCCTATGCGTGTCATCATAAATAACACACTAAGGAATGTAATAGAATAGAATAGAATAGAATAGAATAGAATAGAATAACTAAGCACTCCGAAGCCGCGTCCGAAAAGGGACAATTGCAGCCTTCTAAGTCTATAGTCGGAGGCTGCGAGGCATCGAGGCTTGTCCGAATTAATAATCCTGCCTTCTAAGACACCTTCGTTCGGGCAAATTTTGAAGTCTACACAGATGTATCCTTCACGCGGACTTCAAAGTCCAACGTTCTATAGTCAGCTTTCAGTATATTGGCAACGGTACCTGAACAATTAAATAAACAAAAAGACTGCGTTCTAATTAGCTGTCTAGCTAGGTCGTCCGAAACAACGTTTCAATGCCTTCTACGGCTGGAAACTTTTGAGACCGCGAAGACTGCGAGGCTGGAAGTCACCACCTTCCCGTTTCGGACGCAGCCCGAGAGTGCAGACTTCTGTCAAGGGCGATGTGCAGTAGTGAAATGCTTTTGATCTTGCACGCCATTGGAGGACAGTCTATGGTTGAAAAATTATGTCATGCATCTACGATTTGATTGGTGGTCTATGTTGGCCAGGCCAGACATAGACTTTGCACCACCGTAGACTCAACCTCTGCCAAGGCAATGGGGTCACTGGTCCAATACAAATTTTTTAGACAGTGTTCAGGATCACCAGCAAAATTGTCATCTGTTCTTTGTCCTACTAACAAGGTTCTCTGAAAAAATTCTTACAAATCCATGCAGTATTTTTCAAGTTATCTTATACATAAACAGAAAACAACACACAGACTAAGAAAGGCGAAAACATAACCTCCTTGGCAGAGGTAATAACATACAGTATATCTAATGGCACGGTACTTATGACTAAAGGAGCACTGATTTTGTGTGTGTTTGGTGCCTTTTTTTGGTCATTCGCTCAGGCATAGTAACTTGATAAAGATTATACTGTATATTGATGGTCTAAATGAAGACACAATTTACATAAACTCCATTCATGATGATTTCACATCATTTATTGTAATACAGCCATTTCATATACTGTAATATGGCCTTCTGTTTTATGACAGCAGTAACCACTGACAGTATATGTAAGTACTAATACTGAATGATATATTCTATTTTATTGACAGTATGTATCCACCATCTTCACCTGCGTAAAATGTTGAAGACATGAAAGGCTTCTTCGAGAGTAAATTTAATCAAATGCACTCTGCTATTTTGTGAGCAAGTTTATCACAAGGCATGCATGTTTAAAGATGAGGATCATCTCACAACGGATGATTGTCTTCCACAGAGTCGAAAGTCCGAGTGAAGCATCCTCTCTGCCTGGGAGTGTGGCTGGAAGAGTAAGCAACTCCGGAGGGAGAGAGAAAATTATGCCTCTGTATAAATAGCTCACTCTGCAGGGATCGCTTGTTTTTCCAGGGAAACTCTCCCAGACGAGTCTCCAGGTGTGTGTGAATGTTTAGAGCATCACCGGATGAAAGGAACCAGCCAGGCTCAGCCCAGAGACACCCCCTGTGTAGCAATGAGATGCTTATCACGCACTTTGTATAACAATCAGGAGAGATATCAGTAGTCACACCTAGGTACAAAATGTTACACCAGAGGCAAGCTGCATAGCAGAAAATTTACTGAAATGAGTAGTTGCTCGAACAGCAAAAAATATGCAATTAAGTGAATATTAATTGAAAAAAAGGATACTGGGAACTTTGTAAGCAGTTGATTTGTACAAAACCCATTCTAGTTGTGACAAAATACCTGATGCACATCCATTGCAGTTTTATGAAGTGGTTCATAATCAAACTGTAGTGCCTAGTTTGCGCACCATTTGAGCCAACAGGTGGTGCATGAAAAGCCAACTGAAGATATAGCATAATGAGGGACAGGTAAAACAGGGACAAATTGTGCCAAGCAGAATACAGAGGTCGACATGAGAGTCTTAAGTTATCTGACGGTGATTTTGTGTCATTTTCACTCCCTCATATTTGATATGTGCCTTTTAAAATATTCTCTAAAATTAGGAAATGTGTGCTGTGGACCATGCATGGCTGAATTTGATCATGCAAATGTACAGTATGTACATTGGCAACTTATGATAAATGAGACCTTTAAACAAACACATTTAAATGACCAAAGCCATCATTCTCTAGCCTGGCTAATGCCAGACTAAATCACAAGTGAGATTTAGTCTGGGGATCACCTATTCATTTTCCTGTACGGGATGTGAAGTTCAGTTTCTCCAATAGTTCGTGCATTGTCTTGCCATCGATCCTAGCTCTGTGATTGGTTCCCAAATCCATGCGAAAATTTTGGCCATGGTCTCCAGGCTGCCTAGAAATTCAGAATGAATGCGCAAGGCAGCATGGGTATTCCCAGGCTAATCATTCTCTAAAATCAATAATAAAATATCTGATGGGATATCATGCTGCCTTACCAGTGACACATACACCACATGAAGGTTTTTTTTTTTTTTTTTTTTTTTTTAAATAATTGACAGCTCTTGTTAGGGAGTGATGCCTGTTTGGGAGAGTAGGCTGACAGGCAGCTGCTGAGGAAGAGAAACGAGAGAAGAGGCCGAGTGGCCCATCGCAGTCACTGGCACCTGACAGTGCGTAACAGGGTCTCCTGGGATCTTGTAGCAGGGAGTGCTCAGATGCCAGAGAGTCCCACAAGCTTTTTTTTTTCCTTTTTGGAAAGACACCTGAATAATAACGCCCAGATGGAGGAATGTGATGGCCAATGTGAGATGATGGCACTAACATGCGTAAATAGATTTGAACCATAGTTCTACTGTACATGTATGCGGGAGAAATCCGGACATACAGCAGAAAACAAAGGGGAAAAAAGTTTCCCCTCTCTCCAGAATCAGATACTCACAGACTTACTGGTAGTGAGTGTGTTTTTTTGCAGTGACATGAGCCGCAGTATCAGCTGCTGCAGCTGCTCAGTGGAGGCCTTTTCCTCTGCTTAATGGCGCTACCTCACACATACAGATAAACCAGTGCAGCTCACACACACACACACACACACACACACACACACACACACGCTTAGTGCACTTTTCCACAGCAAACATGCATAACACAAACATTTCAATTCTGTAGGCAGCCACGGCCTAGCCTAAACAGGTAATAAAAAATACAGGGCAGACCGTATAATATTTACAGCCTATTAGAGCAGGAAAAGCCATCCTCCATCATGTCTTTGACGCTGTCGTCTTAATGTACCGTCAGGGGAACCAGAAAGCTTCCAGGGTCTGACTGATTATGCTAATCAATAGCCTGAGGTGTTGTTGGTCATTAAAACCTCGGAAAGCAAAGGTTACATCAGCGTGCATTTTGCTTTCACTATGTCAAACGGTGTGGCAGTCAAATACTACCCAATCACACGTCTCTCCTGGGCTCTGCCATTTCTGTGCATTAGCTCTCTTCCTGACTCGCTGTGTGTCACTCACTCTCTTTAATGGAGAAAACCTCCAACAAATACAAGGGTCGTCTTGATCTATATTTAACAAGCGTGCAATTTTAGACTGCAGTGAGCTGCGGAACTGACACAGTCTTTATCTTTGCTGACTTCTTTTTTGCATCTTTTGGTGTTATCTGTTTCTAGCTTCTGTGGAGACATACAGTAGAATCCTTTTAGATTCCTTGCTACATGTAATCAAATGCGTACAGTAATAGGATATGGTAACACTTACCGTACTTTAGGCCTACATATTCTTACACAGAAATAGAAATAAATGTCAGTAAATATTCATGTAAATAATAATCAACACTAGAATCATACATACATTTACTACATACTACATACTAATACTAATACAAATACGAAGCTACAGAACGTATGCAGCCGATTTGTGCGACTTAGAGACCAGTTTAAGTTCTTTCAGCCATCTAGTATGTTAACATGATATGAACTTATTTATGAGAGGAATACAGTTGAAAGGCAAATGCTGCTACCACTCAGGTCTAGCTGCTTTTGAAGTGCCAAGGTCATTGATTGCAAATGAAATCAAATCATTTAATATGATTTCAGTACCACGTACAAAATATTCAATAGGCTATCTACCACTGGCTGTTAAATCTCTTGGCTGCATTGTAAATAAGACTAGTCCTCAATGGTATCCCCGAGTTGAAATAAAGGTTGAATGAATGAATGAAAAATGCCTGATATTTATTTGTGTCTTCAGTTGCACAGTGACATGAGGCAATATAATGGTTTCGAGGTTAGCCTGAAGTATAGGCAGAGAGAGAATGCGCAAAACTCTGTACAGTGCAATCCAAGGTTGCTGCCTACTCCAGTGCTCTCTTGGTTTGGCAAGAAGGATTCTGAAGTAAATGTATTGCTAAGTGGCTCTCATTGGGTCAAGGGTAATATTGGTTGCTGTTTCATCACTGTCATTCATCACTGCCATTTCCCTTTTGGCAAAGAGGTCTAATCTGGTCTCACAAATAGTCCTAGACCTAAAGAAGAAGACCTAAAAGAAGGGCAGAGAGATTGGCAGGTTCTGCACATGTATGCTGTCTTCCTTTAATGAATCACTAAACACATTACCCATGCCAACATTTTTGTCCTGACTGAATATGGCTGCAATTAAATTGATCACAAGAGATGTCACGGTCTATCAGCAAAAATGATGGCGATGGGCACAGCATGGAACATTTTTCTATGTGTGCAAAGTGTTTCCGGCTAGAACAATGGCCACCTTAAATGTGACCATTAGTTCTGACATTTTACGGAGCTGTCATAATGTATAGATCCCCTAGCTGCCTTTGCACAGTGTGGCAGTCACAAGGTGTCACGACTATCTTTTATCTTTATGGGCCTGCTGTTGATAAATAGGTGTGTGTGCATGTGTGAGTGTGCACACGCATTTGTGTTTTGTGTGTAAGTGTATAGGATGCTGAGGCAGGGGGAACACTCTTCATTAGTCTCATCTCTCTCACACACACACACACACACACACACACATACACACACACACACACACACACACACACACACACACACACACAC
>JASCQY010000010.1:9176382-9187360 GCA_030264315.1 Sardinella tawilis
AGAGCAAGTCCCACCCTCCTCGGAAACGAAATCCTCTTGGCTTTAGCTAGACTAATTGACGGAGTCAATAGTCGGCTGTCACCTAGGCTAACAAAGAGATGAGAATCAGGCAGAATTGCGTAGGAAGGCTATGACCAGGCTAGGCCACATGTTGACAGCAGCATTTGCCCATACGTCCAAATATGTTAGTTGTCTGAATGAATATGTGGTACTGTATATGTGGAGTGTCACAGACTGATAACTATGGAAGCCGAGAGAGGCCAAGTTCATAATCATTATTTTCCACCTTGTTATCCCAAGATAACGAGATAATTAATTGGAGATCTCAAGGAAACAAAATAGTTATTTCAAGATCTCAAGAAAACAAAACACTAGAGCACTAGTGCGCTCACACTGTTCGGTTGAGGCCAGTGTTCTAGAATTCTGGTTTGATGAATAATGGTTAAGACCATGGCCTCTCTTGGCCTCCATAGATAATTGATATTAACTTTTATGTAGTAAAAAAAGAGGTAGGCCTATGTTTCTCTAGGATTAAAAGGTCACAGAGGATATAATGCTTCGTGACACTTCAGGCTTATAACATTATGACTTACAACATCAACAACAAAGAGTCATATGAATACTAATGTTATTAGTTATGAGGTTTTCTGAATGCCTGTTAACGCTTCATCAATGCACTTATAATACGTAGAGGTGTTATCAAAACAACTGTTAATACATTGTTTTATTAAAATAAACATCAACAAAAATAAAAATAAAACAGAAGCTAAACATGTTGGACTGTATGCTGCCCTAAAGCAAAGACAGTCCCACTGCAAGGTAAAATGTTTTCCAAAAATATGTGTATGTTGAAGAGCCCCCTTGAAGTTCCTCTGTTTTTTTTGTTTTTTGTTTTTTTTTGGGGCTTTTGCATGTTTTTCTCACTTTGCCAAGCACTGCAGGTAGGTACCATTAAGCTCTATCAGACTCTCCAGGGAGGCAAAACAAACAGAGAGTTTACTCATCGCAACCGAGGCCCTGCGCTGAGTATGCTAACAAGGAGACTTTCAGAGGGAAACAGGGAAAGGCAGGGAGAGAGCGCGAGAGAGAGAGAGCGAGAGAGAGAGAGAGAGAGAGGGAGGGACAGAGAGAGAAAGAGAGACGCGTGGGAGAGGAAGAAAAGAAGCATTCAGCTTGTTCTCTGTGTGTAAGAAGCACGGTCGCTGTTGTTGTGTTCTCTGTTAGACAAGCCGCATTCATCCTGCGAGTTTGAATGATGGAATGCTGAAATCGTACGAGGCTCTTCACTGATTGAAACACAAAACTATTTTTGATGGATCGTCCCCTGTGTCGTTTTACCAATGTGTTGTGAGGCATATAGGGTATGTTTGCAGGCAGGCTGTTCTAGGAGACAAGTATGTTAGTGCTATTATGTAGTACTTTCTGAATGACCTCAAGTTATTTGTGTAGAATTTAGTATTTTGACCGCTGATAGCACTGTTAACTTTGTTGCTGGTAGCATTTTTAACACACACAAAACACACACACGCACACACACGCACACATACACACACACACTCTGATTGAAACATTGACATGATCTGATGACATATGTTGCTTTCCGTATGGCTTAGTCGATATGTTACAGCAAGTGAAAGTTCCCATCAAACAAAATTGATCAAACCAAAGGCTTATGATTGTATCCATCAGACTCTAGTCAATGCACAATATCAAAAACCTTTGACTTGCCATGCCAGTCAAGAGGTGATTGACACGTAAAATCATAAGCTCATTCGGACGATCAATTTTATGTTACATTGAGAGCTCTAATTCCAATAGGCTAGATGTGCCTGCAGAAGGGGTGAGTGATGGGTGGGGGCTGACATATCTGATGAAGCTTGATTGAGTATAGCCTGTAGTCCAGTCTCATATAGCTTTTGCTATAAAAGCCAACTTCCCCCTGACTCTCCGATAATATTCAGGAAGTGCTTGGCCTGACAGGATGGCTATGCTTGGCTGACTGCTACTTAGCAACTGGAGAAGAGGACACAGTGTTAACATTCAGTGTGTGCTTTTTTCTCGCTCTTTCTCTCTCTCTCTCCTCTCTCTTTCTTTTTTGTCAACCGGCTTCTCTCCATCGCACTCATCTCTTTCCTGAGAGTTAATGACTTAAAATAGTAGTCAAAGTGACAGAGTCTGAAGGGGCTTCAATTGATTCAGCTAGCTAACAGTGTCTTGGAAAACCTTCATAATTTTGTTGAGTCTAATTGGCACAGACACCTAGCCTCCCCAGCGTAATGTAAAGTGTTACAAAGTTGCATTAAAATGCGCTATAGATGAAGGCTAGAAATCCCAAACTTCTGGCTCCTAGACAGAAACTAAAGCCCAAATAATAGAATTTTTGAATGAGTTGAATATGTGCCATTATCTCTTCTCTCCTTTTCTTTCCTATGACTCTGTTATTGAGATTTTAAAGATGACTGGGTGACTGCACAACATCTCTCACCAATTGTTATAGTATGTTGTCGACTCAATACATTCTGGCAAGATTTACAGTAATAACCTCTGCAACACAGACCCCTAGTATTCACTATGCCCCTACAGTAAATACAATGTGCAAACTTTTTCAAACATTTATTTGCATATTGCTTTGTAACTTGATTCTCTAAGTAATTTGTATCATTGGCTTTAATGTGGATCGTTGAGTTCTTTAGGTTTTTGAAAACAGTTACCAGTGATCTTTCATTGCACCTCCTGTTTCATCCTCCTGCTTCAGCTAACCTCTGACCAAGCAATCTTGTAAGACTGAATAGTCCAACCTGCAATTACTGTAATAGTATTAATTGCTGTAATAATAGGGAGTGTTGCTTGTTAAATGGGCCTTTAGGGTCAAACTAGATTTCCTGACTTTGCTTCTCAAAATGTTTTCATGGCCAGCACCGGCCCGTTTGTAACAATGAAAATACATACTATATGTACAATTAATAAACCTACTCCCTGGCTTTGAGTGCTCAGTGTTAAACTCCGAGATGGCAAAGACATGATGGCCATATGTAACACTAAAGAAGAAAGAGGAGAGGTGGTGAGATTGTGGTGTGGAATTGTTTGCCACGAGAAAAAAAAAGAAAGAAAGACAGTGAAAAAAAAGAGGTGCACCATAAAGATAAGGCTAAGGGATTTTAAAAAAATAATTCTTCTCTCTGTCCAGTTGTTTACAGGACATAACCAATATACTAAACTTGCCGAGGGCACATTTATTTGAAACAGTGGTGCACATGTTTCATGCCTGCATCTCCATAAGTCATCCTGATATGATGTTTATGTTTTATGTTAATGTGAACAGTGTGTGGTATTTCACTGTAAAGCATGCCTACGCTTGTGTGACCACTTGGGCTCTGCAGAAAGCCGTTTAATTAGTCATCAGGGTAATGGAAATGAACAGGATGCTCAGGAAGCAGAGTGGAGTTTGGAGACCGATCAAGAGCATTATTGATTAATGACCTTTTGGATCCCGTCCTCACTAGAGGTGCCAGTCAATCCTGGGTTCCATTGCCATGGGGATGACCCTTTCGTCTCTCGTTCCTTTATATCAGTGCATGTCTTTATCACAGGCTAGAATATGAACATGAGTAACACACTATGATCAGAACACCTGGTGGTTCTGATACATTGCTTCATTTCACTACATTGCATGTAGTAAAAAAAGTGCATGTTCCAAAAAGTGCATAAGGGGAAGGGGCTGACTTAGGCATTAAGAAGGAGATGAATGTGTGTGTGTGGGGCGGGGGCGGGGGCGGGGCGGGGCAGGGGCAGGGGGGGTGAGGGCCGGGGGGTTAGGGTTAGGGTTACCCTAGGTGTGTGTGTGTGTGTGTGTGGGGGGGGGGGGTCAACAGGGGCAAGGAAAGAAATAATAGACTCTTTCATAGGTATTTGAATGGCTTTTAAATGACTTTGTGCACATTTGATATCTTATCTGCCTTTTTGCAGTATTTTTTCATAGTTTCAAATTTAATGGTATCCAATATCTAATATCTTGCTTGTTCAAAAAGAGCTATTCTTAAAAAATATGTATGATAAAAATGGAAAATTGTGTAACTGACATTCCCATCAGACACCACAATCATAACTATGTAGTTTATTTCTCTTTCTTTCATCTTTCTCCTTTCCTCCTTCTTCTTCTCATGCAGGAGGGCAAAATTAGAGCTTAAAGATAAATTGTCTAAATTGTCACACCTGCTGTTACTAAGTTGTCAAGAGGTTTATAACATACGGGATTATAACTTAAAGAGTTCAAGTTACACAATTCAGAGTCTAAAGAATGGCTTTTTACTAGACACCACAGCTGCTGTGAGAAGGCATACATGCATGTGATGTGTGATCAACACACCCGCTTTTTCCATCTAGCATCTGTTGTGTTTTTGATAGTGTGCCCCCTGCACAAGATCAAAAGGTGACCAGGAGTCTGTGATAAGCAATGTGATGTGGAGCTTTGCAATGAACAACAGTCTTTCATCTAGATTCTAGATACAGTTCTACAGTTCTGATCTTGAGTAAGGTCTTTGCTGAGCATGGTAGAAGTTGAAACAATGTGTGTGTGTGTGTGTGTGTGTGTATGAGTGAAGGTGTTTATGTGTGTGTGTGTGTGTGTGTGTGTGTGTGTGTGTGTGTTTGTGTGTGTGTGAATGTGTGTGTATGTGGGAGGGCTGGTATGTGGAGCTGCTGTGTGTGCGATGTGTTGCAATGTAAGTGTGATTGTGTGTGTGTGTGTGTGTGTGTGTGTTGGGCGGTTGGCATGTGTTGCTGTTTCTGCATATGTGTGTGTGTGTGTGTGTGTGTGTGTGTGTGCCTGTGAGTGCAGTGGCCGACACAAACAAGGAGGCTACCAACACAAACACGACAGCCATGGGCATACTGGCACACAGCTTAAGCGCCCATCAAATATTCAAATGATCTAAACGGGGGAACTACCTTTCTGGGCCATGGTTGGCACGGCAGCTTCTCCTGTGACACCACTTTCCACTTGGCTGTGATCAGCGGCCAGAGGCGTAAACGCTGAGAGAGTGGCAGAGCTGGCCCTGACCATATTCAAATGAAGAGGGCCTCTTTTCTGTCTTTTTAAAAATTCTCAACCATTCCCTTCATTTCTGGTTGGATCAGATTTTGTGTGAGTGTGTGCATGTCTCTCTCTCTCTCTCTCTCTATGTGTGTGTATATGTGTGTGCGTGTGTGCAACTGGCTTGTTGTGAGGAATTCTGGAATGGTTCGGTTTTGTGTGTGTGTGTGTGTGTGTGTGTGAGAGAGAGAGAGAGAGAGAGAGAGAGAGAGAGAGAGAGAGATGGAGAGAGGGTGGGAAATTGAGAAAGAGAAAAAGAGGGACAACATGAGGTGAATTCTGTTTAACTTTGGATAATCATCCCTTAGCCGTGTGCTGTCTAAATTCTGCCAAGCTGTACATTCTCTGATGAATGCTGATAAACAAAATAAGCCAGAATATATTTAGGGTATCGGCCATACCCAGATGCTTATAAATACTCCCAGCTCATTACTGTATATTCGTTCTGTGGCATAACCATCTGCATGAACTGCGTATCACCCACATCCAGGCGTTCATGAAGACCGACTCATTAACCGTGAAATTCTTCATGAAAAATCCAATGTGCTGATTATAAGAGTTATAAGAGGACACTTTCCAACAAACATTTACTTTGACAAATCTGTTGAATCTTTCAACAAGATACATCCAAAATAAATAAATACAAATAAATAAATAGTTTTTTTTTTTTTAAACGAAACTGACAGGCGGATAGTCCTGTCTCAGCAACCTGAGGAAAATATGGCGTTGACTCTATATTGCATGAGTAAAAACACAATGACAGATTGAATGTTGTAGTATAAAGTCAGTTACTCTAATAACATTGCAAAATTGCTTGCATTCTTTGCCTATTTGTTAGTTATAAATTAGTTATAAATAACTTGCACAAATAGCGGTCATGGCATGCCTGTCATGAACTAAGTAGTAACCCTATTCTAATGTATACATTCTTAAAATCTTAGTCATTCATTTTGGGAATGTGACCATTTGGTTTTGTCTAATTCTCATGTCTAATTGTGTGACATTTTGACTCAATAGACCATGCTTGTACCACACAAAACTTTCCTCCATTAATTTCTCAGTATCTCCCCTTTTCATTTAAAAGCATGAAATCTAAGCCTTGTTCATTAAAATATGTTATTTTTAGGATGAATTTGCAACTTCTTGCACTCAGTGTTGCACAAAGAACTGTTATTTTTCCCTGTTACTGTAAGTCTTTTAGACTTTTTCCAGCTTTTATCTCATATTTCCTAGAAGAGGGCCTCACTTCACACCCCACTAACACACACATGTACACACACAAACACACACACACACACACACACACACACACACACACACACACACACACACAATCATGCCTAATATTTTGCTCCCCTCTACCTTGAGTGCTGTTTTTTTTTTCTTTTCTGGTGGCAGGAGAAGCTGTCAACTTCAAAAAAAGTCCAAACCTGAGAAACTCCAAAGAGGCGCTTTTCATCCCCCATCCCCCACCCGCCCCGTTCCCGTCCTCTCTCGTCACCCAGCCAGCCACTTCACTCTCCCATTCTGTTTATACTTGATTGGAACCACCAGTCATCCAGAGAGAAGGAGATAGGGGGAGAAAGAAAAAAAATAAAAGAGAAGCTGAAAAAAGATACTGAGACAAACAAAATGCTCCTTAATGATTCTTAAGGTAGCTCGCTTTGCTAAATAAAATACTGCTTTTGCACATTGCTTCTCTATTCCCCAGTGCCCCCCTCCTTCCCCCAAGACACAAAATGGTGAGCGGTGACTGTGTAGTCGACGAATAATAAATAGATGATGAGAACAACATGTTTGAAGACATACCTTAGATCTTGTGTATCACTTTATTCATTTCCAGGTTCACATGCTGGCAGAAAAGCTTAAAAAAAAAACCTTCCCCTGCATCCATAGCTTCTCCCTGACATACAGACACTGACAGATTTATTTCCAATTAATGCACTATATCTCTGTGACGGTCCAGTAGCTTTGCAGAGGCATTCTCAAGTGCTCTTGGCATCTCAAATTCTGCACTGGTGCCAGTAATGTTCATCCTTAAAGGAGAAGTTAGGTGGAAATCAATCCAAAGCCCTGTTGTTCAAGGTCACTGAAGGCTGTCTATAGGAAAAAGAACGAAAAAATTTGATAGAACAGAAGCCGAATAGTGAACCGGCAACTTACACTGAGTAAATGGGGCATAGTGACTTACTTTCAATGCCATTTTGCTATGCCCCATTCACTTAACAATAGTTAAATGGTTGTTTCTCAGTCTAGGCTGCATTAAATGTTCTGGTTCTTTTTGCTATGGACAGCATTCAGTCATCTCTAACAACAGGGCTGTTGATTGATTCACACCAAACTTCTCCTTTAATATCATCTGTGCACTACCATAAAACTGACCATGGTCTGACTAATACGTGCACAATGTTGACTATTTAAAAAAAAAAAAGTAATGATTTGGTGAAAAATGGTATATTTGAGCCATGTTACTGTGATTCTCTGTTGAGAATATGTGCATGATGTTACTAGTCTGTAAATGTGTCAGGCCTTGTGTTGTCTGTGGTTTTATATTCACTGCAATCTCTAACTCTTAAATATTAATATATTAAATCAGTAATAGATGTCTCATTTGCCTGTATGTAGTAGTTAATACCACATACTGTAATACAACACCTCTAAACCTACAGCCTTTTCTGAAATTCATTTAACTGTAAAGAAGAGATTTATTTACACAAGATGAACACGTATATTTGGGCTATTCCATCCATGGACATTATCGGTCACTTCCAGAAGACCATAGGATGGAAATTATTATATGAAATTTCAGCATTTGCTATTTTTGGCTTTAGAACTTCCATGACAAAAAAATGTACAGTATGAAACCTTTCACATAATAGTTCGCATCATCTACATACATTATCTTGCCATTTTACTGGTGTTGACATGGACATGACAAATGTACAGTTTCTGTAGAATCACCCATTTATTGTTCCTTTTTGGGTGGTAGGCCTAGTGTTGCCATAGGCACTGATAGCATTGTTATATCAACATATTTTCCCAAACACTTCCCTTCAACAAATTTAATCGTCCCCACTGGAGAGTGGCTACAGGTCAGTGGAGCCAGGCTAGTTTTTGAGTGTGCTACATCTACTGTACATCGACAGTACATCTCTTTGAACTATGTTAAAAAGAACAGTAATCAATGATGAAGACTTGCACGGAGAAGCAGTAGTTTTACATACAGCCAGCACATTAGCACCTTCCATCCATTAAAAAGAACTGAGCAGAGCAGATGGATTTTGGTTTGGCATTGGGCTCAGTCGTCTTAATGTGAAGAAGCACTTTACAGCTCGAAACCTTCTCCCCCCAAAGATAAGCATAAATTCACTTCAAATGGCATGGCCATTATAGCTGACACCACCAACCTGCACGCACTTCATAAAAACCTATTCAAATCAGCCATTATAAAAAAAACCTAAGGTTTGCAGCCGTGCTTCAGCTCAAAGGCCCTTAACTTCATGCCAGTCTTTATGTGGAGCCGTACTTCTAGAACATCAGGGGTCGACCCTGACAGATGGCAAAATCTTTCCAGTAAGAGATAAAACTGTTGAGTTGATCAAGATGGCTAAAAATTATGCAATCTGATTCTTGGCAGACATCTTGCTACAAAAGAGGAGCCCTCTCACTGTACATTCCCAATAAAAAACGTTCTATATTTTTTGGTGTGTGTGTGTGTGTGCGCGTGTGTGTTTGGTTTGTGTGTTTGTGTGTGTGTGTGTGTGTGTGTGTGAGAGAGAGAGTGGAAGAGTGTGCGTACATGCATGTGTCTTCAGTAAGATGTGAAGGGCGCTGGCAGCATTTGAATATTTCATGTGTGAGAGCAGAGGATCGTAGTCGTTGCGATGAAGGTCTGGAAAGAGCACACAAACTGCAGACGGTCTAATGATTTGTCTGATCGAGACTGAAAAGAATCCGAAGCCTTGTCTCTGTGGATTACCATCTGTCTAGGCTGCTTAGGGAAAATGCCCATCTCTTTCAATTGCACTGGGCAGCTTATACTGTGAAAGACCTTGTTTCCAAGCCCAGTCTAACACCATTACTTGCCCGTTTATATGTGAGATGCCAAGCGAAATGACATGACCTGATAATTGCAGTGGCATCAATGCAACCTTTAAAACATTCAGTGAGGTTTTCATATTCGCAAATAAATAAACCACAGTGATACCAGTTACCATGGAAGATTCAAATTGCATTATTATTTTCATAGTACCATTCTCATAAATACAAAGGACTTTATACCATGAATGAGCACTGTGGACAAAATAACTAATGTTTTTGTTTGTGTGTGTGTGTGTGTGTGTGTGTGTGTGTGTTTGTATTCTACATTCTTGCCCATTTGCCCTGAGATGGTTTCCCTGAATGATTTTCCATGGAGATAAAAAGAGGGTGCCAAATTGATCATAGGCAGAGCATTCTGTTTGATCTAATACAAGACGCTTCAGTCCGAAACATTTGAGTGAATGAAATCAGAGAATGCAAAAGGATCAATGCAAGGAGTTGAATTGCAGAGCTGTGGACAGTCATGCATTGAGGACCGGGAACTTGGCAGTGGTTCAGTAAACAGACTTTGGTAATCCAATTTATAGCCAATACACAGTAGAATGAAACTGTAGTATCAACAGATAAGCCATCAAAATCCTAACACCACCACCCTAGTGTTTAAGCTATATTATAAGACATTGTAAAGTTAAATATATCTCGTTGTGTCACATGACTAAAAAAAAAAAAAATCCTTTCATGACTTTTTACCTGCCCATCACAGTCAGCCAAGGGACAGAATCATTCAAATTAATCAATTAAAAATTCTGAATGACAAATGTGATTTTCCTGGCTTATCATAATTAAATATCCCACTCCTGTCAATAAAGTCCTATGCTCACATTGTGTGCATTCTCCAGTGTACTGTGGCATTATTATTGAACCAAAATTAATCTTCTGTGACTCAAGGGGGATGGGCTTTGTAGTGCGTAATGCACTAGATTGCTCCGATGACATTTAATCTAGTTTAATAAAACCCACTCCATCTCTATTGTGAAGAAGTGGTTTCAGTGGGGAGGGAGAGATTCAAATGGAGACAGAAAGCGATTGCCAACCTAAACAGAATAAACCTTATTGATCGGTGTGAAATAATGCTAACACGATTGCTTCCTATGGTTTCCTATTCATCCACATGTAACAAATACAAAGCACGTTTTTTTTTTCTTCTAATGACATTCCAGTTGTTGTTTTATGTGCTGTATAAGAGTGATTTCGCTAAATAAGGGCACAATTCATCAACTGGAACAGTAGTGCAAACAAATCTCCATTGAATCTCCAACCTGCAAATAATGCATGTGATGATGTTACCCATACTGTTTAATCATTTTGGCTTCTGTCAAGACAAGTATCTCCAGCATGATATTTACCCGGTCTAAGGCAAGGCTATGAACCACATGCATTCAGTGTCTAGGTCAACCTATATTGAACACCAATCACACTGCTCAAAGAACACTTCAATACCTGTATGTAATAGTGGATACTAGTCTTGCATAAGACATGGTAAAAACAAGCATGAAGGAGCCAGATGATGTCCACGCCTCTGTGATGATGCTGGGAGGTGTTGTGTGTAGTTGCCTCCCCTCACTTTCTCTTCTGTACCTCTCCAAGCAGCTGTGCTTTGAGCTTGAAGCTCGAAGAGAGAATGACAACATTCGTAGTTCTCTGGCTGCAATCATATGCACTGCAGCTACACAACAAACAGATCAATAGGAGTTACAGTATGAAGGTGTCCCATACGAAAAAGAAATACATAAAACTTATAAAAGGATGAGTACAAAATTTATACAAAACCTTTACTTTGCCAGA
>JASCQY010000010.1:9208755-9213755 GCA_030264315.1 Sardinella tawilis
CGCACACACACACACACACACACACACACACACACACACACACACACACACACACACACACACACACACACACAGCAAAACACCACAGGCTAGGTTCTAATGATCCACACAATGCCGGGGTTAGTCTGGCGAATCCAAAAGCTGAGATAAGAATGTTTTCTCCAAAGAATGTGTTTTTCTCTTACTTTGTGGGGGAGAAAAAAATGAAACAAGGAGAGAAAATGGTTTTAATGAGCCTGCTCCCTCTGTGCTGGGCTTGACACAAACACCTCATTTGGTCGACTTTTCAGGAGCAAGATGTCGAGCAGCCCTAAACAAGGCCTGATTTCAAGGTCTGTTTGTATATCTTGTACAGAGGCCATTTGATTTGGGATACACCTGCTCCACATATCCTCTCCAGCCCTGTTATTTGTGTTTATGTGTGTGTGTGTGTGTGTGTGTGTGTGTGTGTGTGTTTTGAGTGTGGAGAGACAAGCTTTTGCAACAAATGAAAGTTATTTTGGTCCACAGCCAACTTTTTGGAGTGATTGATTAAAACTCACTTTCGTAGCAAAATGGCGTTACCCACAAGTTGAGCTTAGCAAATATTTCTTTTCTTGGGGCAATTCTTCTTCTAGAACATTTTTTCAGATCTGGACATGAATTCGTGATTAACTTCACGGAAGAGAAGGTCCAGGTCAGGGTAGCCGGATGCGTAAACGCTGCCTCTAACCTTGAGTTTGGGGCGCTGACTTCGGATGCGTCCTAATTGAGTCCCTGGACGGGTCCCAGTCCCACTGCTCCTGCGCCCTAAGCAGCCTTGTCTTCAACGAGGTCACATTCTGTGGGGCCATGACCCTAATCAGATTGGCTGTCTTTCTGCTGACTCACGGGCTATCCCAAGGCTGAGGGTCAAAGGGCGTCTTAAAGGCCGTGTCCTTGGTTAGCAGCTTTCTCTTCCTAGCCCTGCTGATAGGGCAGTTTAGTAGTGTATCAGTGTGCATGAGGTTCACACTTGTCACCTGGCACTGTGGCTTTTTATGACTTCTTTACACAAAGAAAATTAAACTTATTCACTTCTAAAAGAATGTAATTGACATGATAAATGCTAAATGCTACTAAACTTTTTTCACATTTTCTTACTTGGTATTTTCCTTTTTTCCCCACATTTGCCTTGATACTAGTGCCAGTCTCATTTCTCTCCATAATTTCCTTATGCACACTGCTCCCATTAGCATCCTATTTATCACCAGCAAATTGAATGTCTTTTGGAGCTTTATTGAATTCTTCATGAATATTTCCTTTTATAATTAAGACCAGTGAATGTGCGTCTAAAGATTATTGTCCAGAACTACTCAGAATAGACATTCATCCCTCTGCAAAGCTGCATTTATTTTCAAATCCTTCAAATCCAGAACACGAGAGCTAATTTCATCCTTTTTAGTTATTAAAACTGTTATGAATATGATCTCTTTTCAGGTCACTTTAATACTAAAATGACCTACATATGTTTATTAGGATGCAATTTTTCAACAACTTTGCATTTGGGAAGCTGCTCTTGTTTAATATATTAGAGTGGTGTTGCGTGTCTGTCCAAGAGAGTTACATTAATGGCTGCTTGCCTGTAGGTATGACTAGCGATGAAAGGTGTCTGAACATTAAAGATCTGGTGGAGATTTTGGAGCACTGTATGTATCTACAGTATGTGGCCTACTTGTAATGCCTTTCTAAAAAAATGTTTTGTTGGGAAACCCATTGACTTTTGTGGGACAAGGTATTGGTTTATAGGCACAGTACATGGCACTGGGAGATCGGTTTCATCTCACTGTGAGGAGGAGAGGTCATAAATCAGAGAAAGCTAGGTACACAATTGTAGTGAAGTTTTTTAATGATTTTTCTTTAAATTTGTGCATCAACTTCAGACAGTAAACTGAGTGCACTCCATTTTTGTATTTTTTTTCACAACATGGTCAAAATTAGTGTAGTATTTTTAAAATCTTTAAATACATCTTTATCCATTGGAAACCATTTACACACAATGTGCACTGAGCACTCAGCACTGAGTTCTAGCAGTCTATTGGAAATTGGGGTGGGGGTGTAGAATGATAAGCAACGCTGGCAGTCTCTTCCTCCTCCTCTTCTTCTTCTTCTACTTCTTCTTCTTCTTCACTGTGTTTTATATATATAGAGAGATATCCTTTTTAATTCATTTTTTTGCCACCACCATCATAATCATCATCATTATCATCATTATATCATCTTTTCCATTATTTTGCCCCAAGTAAAAATATCTTTCTTTTAAATATGATTCCTATACATGATAAAAATAGCTTTTGTCCAAAATGTGGGTGTTCCATAAGCCCAAGTGGACATTCTTGCAGCCCACATATGCCCCTCCCCCCTCCCCTCCCATCCCCTCCCACTCCCTCCCCTGTCCCCCTGGTGAGGCCTTGAGGGTAGTTTATGATCCAAGGAGGCCACTCCACATGGATCCGGGAGGTGGTTTCGGTTCTGGAGCATAGTTCCCCCTGGTCCCAATGCAGTGTCCAATTCCGAGGGGAGCTGGGTCCGTTTGTTTGTTTGTATTTGGGTGGAGCCTGTGCCGCTGGTCCTGGACCTCTGTGGCCACACACACTCCAGTGTAGAGAAACGCTGAGGGACCCGAGGCAGACAGATGCCCCAGAGTGATTTATTTAGGGATTCTCTTCCTCTCTTCTTGTGTCAATAAAAATGATTACAAAATTTTTCATGTTTTTTTTTTCTTTAGTACAAAACACATTTTTTTTAATCCATAGAAATACTTGCATTTGCACAAGGTAATGTGAGAATTGTTCTGTCAACTTAAAAATCACAAACAATTACAAAACAAACAAACAAAAAAAAAATGACAAACCTGATTTTGAGCTGAAAACAAATAACAGAAAGCGTGAAAACAAAGCCCAAAAAATGTCATTATGACAAAAAAATAAAATAAAATAAAAATATACACAATTACAGTAGCTCCAATGAGGTGTGTTCCTATAATAGCTGTTGCTTGACAATTCACAAAAGGATAAATAAGACAATCATAAATTAAAGAAAATAATAAATACTCAAATAAATACATTGTGATCACTGTGACGACTTCTGATGACGTATACGTACTGTGTTCTGCATTCTATACCTCTCTCTCTAAGCAGTACCTAGCCTCAAGTATTCTCATTAACCTCACTGCATTGGCAGGCTTGTCTGAGGGCACCCACGGAGATGGGAGCCTGCCTATGAGTCGATGATAATGCTAATAAGCATCTTAGACACTGAGCTATAGCTGTTCTACCTCTGTAATCTCTTTCTGCACTTACTCGACCCCTCTGTATACATATATAGATATACTGTATTTAGTTATTTATTCATAAATTTTGTGAAAAATACATCGTCCCATCTTGTACCCCAACCCTAGTTTGTACGTTTTTTTTTTCTTTTGTTTTTTAGAAAAAGTGTTAGTAATCCGAAACACAATGGAATAAAAGTCATTTATTGCCTGATGGATGTGTTGTGTGTTCCTGTTCTGCCTTTCTCAGCAGACATTGTGATTAATCAATTGGATGTTGTACATCTGGAGCTGTTCCACTCGACTCAGCGATTCTCAGCAACAGAATAATTTGGGCCTGGCTAACTTGTTTTTCTTTAAAACCTCAATAACAAACTTAATATGAAAAAACAATTAACTGATGCATCTCTCCTTAGCACTAAGCTTGGTGATGTACCTCTCTGTCTGCCTTGATGTGGGATTTATTACATGTCTGTGTGTGAGTGTGTATGTGTGTACAGTATGTGTGTGTGTGTGTGTCTGCGTGTGTGGGTGGGTGCATGGGTGTGTGATGCTCAACTGAACTCTTACTCAGTGGCCTCTGTGGATGGAGGACTGTTGAGCACCATTGCTTGGAAAGGAACACAATCGTACGTCCAGACCTAAAGCACTTTGCCATGAAAGGTGCCACTCCTAAAGTCAATCTCTGTTACTGTACGTCTTCCATATGTGTCTCTGAACATTTCAGTGTGGCACTGCACAAGGCTCTGTTCCCTCTTATAGAAGTCTGTCTGAATATTGGCTCTACTCAAAATGTTTTTTTTTTTTTTTTTGGCAGGAACAATGAATCAACTCAATCCACCCCTACACAGGTTATTTCCACAGGAAATAATTTTTAACACCTTTACCCCCCCCCCCCCCCCCCTTTGTCACCACTTAATCTGTATTTTTCAACACCATGACTAATCTGTACCGTAACACAACTGTTAGTTCTTACGACAAAACTACCCACCCATTCACGACCCTACCCACAAAACAATTTCGAGCAAATCCAAACAAAACCAATGAAATCTAAACAAAACAAACAAAAGAAAACAACAAAACATGATCTATTAAAATCTCTCTTTCTCTCTCTTGGCCCCTCCCTCTCTGTTGCCCAGTGTCCAATTGAGTGTCCAACTTTTTGTTTCCTTGTTTGTATGTGTTTGTTTCGGTTATTTGCCTGCATGTGTTTGTTTGTTTGTTTGTTTGTTTGTCCGTTTGTTCAGGCCATGGTTTCTTTGCCTGGCAGTCTTCGGTCGTTGAATGTGTGCATGTTGATGACCTCCTCTGTCTTGACCATGACGGGCGGCTGGGGCTTGTGTTTGAGGCGACGCTGGCACTTGAGGGACACCCGCAGTTCGTCCACCATGGCACTGCAGAAGGAGCGCTGTGGGGACAGATCATATCCATGAGAGAAGGGCCGCTCTCTCTCTCCTCTGCCAGCAGAACAAGCAGAGCTAACACTGCACGCTATACTGTATGCTAACGCTACATGCTACACGCCCAGTCTTTCCATTGCTATACTGTACGCTATATGCTAACGCTATATGCTACAAGCCCAGTCTTTCCATTGCTGTACTGTATGCTACCGTATATGCTAAGGCTACATGCTACATGCCCGGTCTTTCCATTGCTGTACTGTATGCTATATGCTAACGCTACATGCTACACAGCTAGTCTTTCCATTGCT
>JASCQY010000010.1:9216255-9221255 GCA_030264315.1 Sardinella tawilis
TTATACAGCTGCTATTTGCTCAGCATTGTTGCTTGTGTCTGCGTCTACGTGTGCAAGTGTGTATACGCTGGTGTGCCCATGTTCAAGCGTGTGTTTGTGTGCTGTGTGTATGTGTGTGTGTGTGTGTGTGTGTGTGACTGTTTTCTAATGGCTACCGGTGTGTATCTGACAGGAGGAAGCTTGCACAGAGATAGCAGAGACCCTCACAGCATGTGTGAGTGCGAGTGTGAGTGTGTGTGTGTGTGTGTTTGGGGGTGGTGGCGGCGTCGGAGAGATGGAGAGGAGCTGAGAGATGGAGGGAGGAAAGGTAAGGAGGAGCGGAGGGCAGGCCAGAGGAGACGGATAACCCGAATGGGGTGAGCAAACAAAGGAAAGAGAAAGCAGGAGCGAGATTTATTACTTTTATTATTCTTTTTCTTTTTTTGTACATGGTGAAATAAAGCACACAATTAATCAGTCTCTTCTCTTGATGGGAAAAGAAAATGTGCAGAAGGTGATTCCATTCCCCAGTGTATGCAGAAGTGTGTGTTTGAGTTTGTGTGTGTTTGTGTGTGTGAGAGAGTGTGTGTGTGTGTGTTTTGATGTATGTGAGATAAATAAAGATATAAAGACTGTGTGTGTGTGTATGTGTGTGTGTGTGTGTGTGTGTGTGTGTGTGTGTGTGTGTGTGTGTGAGAGAGAGTGTGTTCACCTGAGACAAAATATATTTGTGGACAGAGCATGAGAGAAGCCAAGCGTGTATCATGAAAGGATGCAAGAGGGGCATGACGTCAACACAATGATAACACTGTTTTGATCAGTTCTCCTGGGCATTTCACAAACATTTATTCAAATCCAAAAGTGTGACACTTCTACCTATCCTTATTTCTGCATAACAATCTGAGAGAGAACAAAACACTTAAAAATATATATATAATCAAACCATACATTTTAGATGATTACAAACATCTTTAGTATTTAGTAAGCAAATAAGACCGGCAGTTCATGGATGGCTATAGAAAAAGGATCTTAGCTTCCATAACACATAAGAAATGGTATTAATCATTTTCCTGCCACCCCCTACACCTCCCCTTCTAATGTTACAAAATGATGGTAATTATAAAATGCAAATCGCAGGTGGCGCGTGCCGTCAAGCACGACCAACAAAGACGAAGAGAGATGCTCGATATGCCATATTTCATCTCTTGCCCCCCCCCCCCCCCCCCCCCCCCCCCCCCCCCCCACCCCCCCAATCTCTCCACCGCCACAGAGTGAAGGCAATCCTGCGCTGGCTGACGGGGGTGGGTGGGGGGACGTGGAGGTGGATAAGTTATTTCTCCACATCCCTTCCGGCACGATCCGGCAGCCTGCACCCGTGACAGCTCTCTGGGTGCTGTGTGGGCAGCCGAGGCTCCCCTCTTTCTCCATCCCATCCCCCCGCCATTTCTCCATCGTGCCACTGTTGATCTACTCACCCTCCACACTCCAACCCTAGCCCCTTGTCCTAACCTATCTGCTCAAAACTGACAGCGCCCATGTGATGGCTTGGCTTCCTGGCGATCAGTTTTGACAAAAAAGGAGGAAAAAGTAGTTAAGAGCTCTGGAACCATGAAAAAGATGGGAAAAAGATGAGAATTGAAGCTATCCAATCTCAAACTTCTCTATCTCTCTGTATCTCTCGATTTCTATCTCTGTCTTTCTCTCTCCTGTCTTTTTTTTTTCTTTTTTTGTAGCTTCATTTTGGTGTTGTTCTTTATGTTGAGCGTGAAGTCCAGGTAATAAAAAACGGGCCACGTTTTTTTTTTCCTCCTGTTGCCGGGCCAACGGACTCACTTGTCAGTGCAATCGTTAACCAAGTGCTGGGCGCGGAGCAACCACCTCACGATGGGATACTCCGAAACATCAATACCAGGGCTTACGCTGCACAAACAACGAGACATGAAGAGTAGAGAAGAATAAGGAGAGCGAGAGAGAGAGAGAGAGAGAGAGAGAGAGAAAAAGAAAGAGAGAGAGAAAGCGAAAAAAAAAACACACTTTGAAATCGATGGCAGGGTTGCAGGAGAGGCCCGGCGGTGCCGGTGCACACAAGCTGAGTCGGGGCTAAACGGGGGCGAGCTGGAGGATTTATCACCAGGACGCTGGATGAGAGACCTGTGCTTGGGCCACCAGATGTCCACAGGCACACCGGAGCACGTAATGGCTGAGTGTGAGCCCTGGGGGGGAGGGGGGTGTAGTGAGTGGACAGGATGAACAGATCACAGTGGGGAGTGAAGAAGAGATAGAATGGACGAAGGGAGCAGAATGTTGTGAGGTGGGGAGGGTGAGAGGTGAGGGTCGTGACTGGAGATGATGGAGAACAAGAGTAGGCTGGATGAGGTGAGATGAAGAGTATGTGTGTGTGTGTGTGTGTGTGTGTGTGTGTGTGTGTGTGTGTGTGTGCGTGTGTGTGTGAGAACTGTAACCATGGGAAGAGACAGGCATGTGAAGTGCAACTTGTGTGGGTCTAACTGAGGACATACATTAAGTGTGAAGAACTGCTCTGACACTTATGCATGTAAAATAACATATGAGCTGGTCCCTAACCAAGATTCTTTCACAATAATAACCTTCTTTTCAAAATATGACATATATTTAGTGTGATTACATAAAAGTTAAAGTAGTGTCACTAAAGGTACAAACATTAGCCTTTTCTTTAAAGAGGAGTCTAAAGGTGTTCTACAATACTGGAACAGATTGTAGCTCCCTTAATTATGTGCAATATAGCAATATAGAGTTGTGACTGTTTTAACAACGTTTCTAAAACTTTATAGATAAATTTTATCGTTGTTTAATTTGTAAAAATTAGTGTTACTACAATGTTCATTTAGAAGTTCTCTTAGAAGATCTATCAATTTATCAACTCCTTTATGAGTTAAGGCAGTCATTCATTCATTCATTCATTCATTCATTCATTCGTTCATTAAATCAATTATTCAATCTCCTTCAGTCTCAGTAAGTGCAGAGCCTGTGTGAGTGTGGTGGAGAGTGCAGGCTTGTGAGACTGGACTAAGCCAGCAGTGACAACATGAACACGGTGGCATCAGTCCAAAGACACCGACGAGAAACACACACACACACACACACACACACACACACACACACACACAATAGACAGCACCGCAGGCCCAGAAGTGGTCTGATTTTTTGGGGAGGAGGAGGGGATATGGTCGGTGCCTCTTGCCCCACTGTAATGGACTGCTTTTGCAATGTACTTTTCGTTCAGCAGAGGTGCTGTTTGAAGTTTGAAGTTTTTGGGCCTACAACAACTGATGGATTTGTTCCCTTTCGTGTAAGCTGACGGGAGGAAAAAATCCACTTGAGTCTTATATGAGCCCGGCTTGACCAGCACTGAGAATGGCTATCTCACAGCTGTTAAAATAAAGATGGATTCTCTCAAGGAAGTCTAGAGAGCAAAACAGTCCTCTAGTGATCTACCAGTAGCTACAGTCCCTGGCGATCCCTAAAACAAAAAAAAGGGGGGGAAAAATCAAATGAACGTCATTAAATCACAGGTTGTGCTGGTAAATATATAACTGTCAGAGTCCTTTATCTCCTAAGAGTGTTCATGACCAAATGCCATCAACACCTCCCTGGTTGCTTAATGGAGGTATGAGGGTGTTAAGGTGCATTAGTGTCTCTGTTTTGCCTTTTTTTGCCTATAAATGTGAACATTAACATGATTGAGTGTGCTTTCATCAACAGTTTAAGTGCCAACAGTCATTACAATGATCAAGCACAACAACTAAATACAAAGTGCTTTCAATACTTATCTTTAAAATAAATAAATAAATAAAACTTAATGGGAAAATAAACAGAAGCCATAAATTCACTCAATTTTGACCTCCGCTGAAAAAAATATGTAAATAAATAAAAAAACAACAGCAACAAAGTTCTCAACAGAATAAATAAAGACATCAGTCAAAACCAAAAAGGGGGAAAAAAGCGATTAATCTTGTTACATTTTTTTTCATTCACTGATGTCCTGAAACGTGAAAATGTTGCTTTACCTTTTCAAGTTGTGCGTTTTGTTTGGACTTATACAGAAACTCGCCAACGGCCACAAACACGGAGAGGACAAGGCCAGCGGCGAGCACGATGAAGATGCCACCGATGTTCTGAACTCCCAGGGCACTGGCCTCCTTGTTCTCCTCCTCCGGACAGCCATTCCCTCGCCACCACTTCTCCTTCATCATGTGCAGCTTCCCCTCCTCCTGCAGTTGCAGGATGGCAATGGTGATTTTGTCCCGGTACGGCGAGCCTGGAGGGTCAAAAGAGCAGCGGAATTATGAGATCAAGGTCAGAGTTACAGTTCAATTTAACATCATACTGTATAATTCAATTCAAACTGACTGCATTAGATTCACTAAGTGATTTTGCTTGAAGTGGCTTTCAAGTTGACTCAAAGTTGCAGATGCTTTGGCTTAGTCACATACATATTTGATGTCTGTGAGAATTTTTTTTATTTTATTTTATTTTATTTTGCCTTTGCATGGAATGTAGGATCTAAACTAGAAACAGACCAGACCAACAGCATCTCCTGTTGGGGTTTTTCTGAAAGGATTACGCCAAGACCGTGATTAACATGGCAGCTAGCGTGTTATCCAATGTGCTCTCCCAGCTAGTGGCTAATCCAGATGCTTAAAAATATGGTGTTTGAATTGTGCGGACTAATCTGTAGTCTATGCACTCCCTAAATGAGGCTACAGAGACTTCTCTAAATGCGTATTAAGGACCTCCAAGAAAAGTTGCCGAGGAGCAAAAAAACACTAATCTTTTAAAGATTCCTTTGAAGCTTTACTTTTAGCCAGTCAAAGTAGCCTGGAGAAGAAACCATATAAGAAACTATAAATGTGTGAAGAGATCTGTGTGTGTGCGGTTATACGTGTGGGTGTGCATGCGTGTATGTGTGTGTCTGTGTCTGTATGTGTGTGTGTGTGTGTGTGTGTGTGTGTGCTTCATTATGTGTGCATGGCTGGCCCCTC
>JASCQY010000010.1:9235775-9250775 GCA_030264315.1 Sardinella tawilis
AATTGGAAACTGGTCTCATTTTATCGTTGATTTACCAGACCGTTTTTTGCTGTTTTATTAAGTACTGTAGGTGGGTTGCACAACTCCACCCCCCCCCCCCCCCCCATTTCATCTCTTCCACTCATTTCCTTCCTCTAACACAAAAGAAACATGTAGAGGGCACATAACAACAAGCCCATAATCATGTAGTGCAGTGCCTGCCACCATGACATTTGTAAATTGTCAATCTCCTTGCTTGGCCTTTAGCATACAAAAGCCACTACACCTGACGCGCCGGCACAGTGTCCCGGCCACGAGTCACTCCCTCGCTTAAATTTGCATGTATCAGCAGTTGTAATTAGCAGAGGTGACCTCAGGGGCCAAACTCTCGATGGCCTTTTTTCCTTTGTCCATCCATTCTTTCGGGGGAGCCGCGATGCTCGCAGTCAGAGCAAAGATGAATGGCCCATCTCTAGCATAGCGCAGCGTCACAGCGTGACAACCTTTAATCAAGCACAAGCCATTAGACCCCCCGCTCTTTTCATCCCCTCTTTCTTGAGAGAGCCTGTCACCATCCCGAGCAGGTATGTCACACAGCACCCTCCCTAACAAAAACCAGCAGACCTGAAACTGAATGGCCTCCAATTATGGTCTTCCTCCTCAGGACACAAAAGATACCACGGGCAAGATGTGTCCTCATTGTGCACAGCGGTAGTTGTTCTGTCTCCATGTTTACTTTGGAAAAGCCTTAAAAATAAAATGTTTTGTTACAAACCCTCGCAAGTGACAGAGGAGGAAAGAAGACATCCAACACCATAGTTAAGGCTGTAGGCGTGCACAGGGTTGTTTCATTTTTTATTCTTTTCCTTCCGTGTGCGACCCTTTCTAAGGGCTCAAAAGCAGCTGCTGTTTCAGAAAAGTAAAGTGATGGAAACATTGTGAAACCCATGGACCTGATTGGCGGTGTCAAAGCACGCCTGTAATCCTCGGTGGCAAACTGACGAAGTAACTAGGAGCAGGCTTGTGGGTGTCCATTTTAAATGTAGGCTCTCATTATGCTCATCCAGTGACAGCATAGCATTATGGATTCATTCGCAATCAGTCCAAACATGTAAGTCACTAGCTGAGCAGTCGAGCAGCTATGGGGGAAAGCTTGTGTGTGTGTGTGTGTGTGTGTGTGTGTGTGTGTGTGTGTGTGTAATGGGGTGTTTTTCAAATGGTACATGCTCGTTAGTGTGACAGTGATTGTACATGTCTGTGTTGGATGTATTTGAGACACATTTGCAGTTGTTCGACTAAGATTATGTGTCTAAATATGTAGATGGATTTGCTGATGTGTTTTGTTCTGTCAGGTATGCAACTGAGTGTTTGTGAGTGTTTAGTACGTGTGCTTGTGCAAAGATGCATGCATGGGCATGTGTGTGTATATTTGATTTGTGTATGTGTATGTGTGTGTGTGTGTGTGTGTGAGTGTGTGTGTGTGTGCGTGCGCAGGTGGACTGAGAGACAGCCTGTCCCTGGGGTCCACCACCTACAGACACACACTCCATTGTTAAGCTTGTCAAGATGTCTTGGTTGGCAAAGTGTTTTGCATATTTTTCAAAGGGTCGTAATCAAAGGAATCATGGGAGAGGGAGAAAACAGAACACAACACCATCAACACAAACACTGTTTTCATCCTACCCCTCCACCCCCAACACACACACACACACACACACACACACACACACCACCACACCCCATCCCGACCCCCATCTCCCTCCCTTCCACCCAACCAATCATCCTCCCAAACAGATTTGACAGATATTGTTCGCAATGCCTCATCGACACCAAAGGCACGCACACGCACACACTTGTAAGGAAAGCTAATTCCGTCTGCAGCTCAGCGTATACTGCAGGTTCTTTGGCAGGCTTCTCTGTGATGTGGATTATGCTATTTTAGTTGGATGGGATGGGAGGGGAGGGCTCATACGGAGCCCTGCTTAGTCTTTTGAAACTGCTATGTGAGACAATGGCCATCTTGTGTTCCTGTGCAAGCAGGAGTCATGCAAGCAAGCAGCCCCTGTTCGAGAGGCACTGACAAACGCCCAGACTAGCGCCTCGGCAGGCACACACACACACACACAAATTGCATTTGTCCTTTGTCTGTCCATGCGTTATTACTGGTGAAAGGAGCTTGAAACCATGAGGTCACTTTACTCATTAAAACATGCCACGAGAAAATTTTTAGCCAGACTTGTGCAGCCAGTCAATATTGTATTTTGCTAAAGTGCTACATCAGGGTATTATTTGAAGACTTTGGATTCCTCCATCAGAATTTCTATTAAACAATCAGCGAACAGAAATTGAAGGGAGAATCAACTGGTTTATCGCACGAATCAAGCAACTGGTATATTGAATTGGTTTACAGTATGGCTGCATAATGAAACAGTCTGGGCCATCAGGTCATAAAAAAATAAGAAATATCTCGTCGTGGGACCCCTTGATCTGTTAACGGAGGGCTTGCCATAATCTTATAGCACCTTTTCATGAAAATTGATTATTCGCCATCAAATATGTGGGAAAAGCTATTTGGTTTCAGTTGTCCTGGTCTGGCAGTCCCAGGCACTGGAATGCCTCCTCAAAAAATCAACTTCAAAAGCCAGATCTTTTTTTCCCCTATGAAAATGAATTAATCTAATAATCGTTTAAGTCAACGCTACAAAACTAATATTTAATATAAATATTCTTAGTTGCAAATTGTACTGTTGCTTTATCTATTGTATTTTGTTTTTATTATTACAGTATTACATTTTAATCTTTTCTATTTTTCTATTACTGTATTGTAGGTTAACTTCACTGACTCATGCTTCTGAATCGCTTTGATGTATTATGATGCATGATGTATTTGAGTGTATTATGGTTACACTAATGAACATGAATTTGCCAGACTCTGTGCTGCATACAACAAGCATCCTTCCTCCTCAACTCCTCTCCTCCCTGAGTCTGCCAGTCAGTGTGTGTGTGTGTGTGCGTGTCTGTGTGCGTGCATGTGTGTGTGTGTGTGTGTGTGTGTGCGCATCTTATGATGTTTGTCAGCCCATCTAGCCTTTACCAGCCATACACTCACCTCTGGTTAGCAGAGGCCTGTAAGCATGATAGATGTTTCCACAACGGAAAATATTAAATAAAATAATATATATATATAAAAAAATAGCAATGAAAACACAGTTGCAGAAAACAAGATGTGAGAGAATATGTGAGTCTGAGAGAAATCTTAAGTGATATGGAGAAAGACAGGGCTGCTGCTGCCCATTTAGGAGCGCTGAGTGGACAAACAACTAAATAATAAAAGTCCTATTACTTTCAGTCTAACTATTCATATTTTTGAGCGTTTAAAAATGTTTGGTTCAAACAAATATTGCTTAGGCCTACTTGATACTGTATAATGAAGTGATGGCATGAGTTTTGCAAGCATTTCGTCTTAGTGGGTCTTTTCACTAAGTCATTCCCATGGGTCTTTTGAGTCACTGACTTTAGGTGATAACCGCAGTAGGTGAACATTTGTTGTTTATGTGCTGGGCTGGTTATAATCACAAAAAGTAGAGGTGCTTTTAAAGAAATAGGGAAAAAAAACTATTTGTGGTGAAACGGTTACTCCTATCTGGAAAGTTCTGGTTCTCCCCTCCCAACACATGCTGTGGTGGGCTGGGGGTGCTCATTGAGAAGAGAAAGATGCAGACTTGCAGAGAATAGAAAAAGAGGCAATTTCAGGAACACAGAATAAAAATTGACATAAATATAGATGTAGAGAGATGACCACTGATTTCATTTAATGCTGGAAATCCTCCATGACTGAATTTTATAAAAGCGATGATGGCAATATCATCGTAGTTAGCCATAAGCGCATATAAAAAAAGAAGAAAAAAATACAGTATGAGAAAAAATGAGAAAAGAAAAGAGAGCGAGAAAGAATAGGAACGAGGGAGAATGAGAGAGAGAGTGAATTAGACGGTTCCACAAACAGGGACAAAAAATGGCTCAAGGGCAGCATTGTGAAGGTGCACAGGGTGGTGCTGTGCTCAGCGAAATCCTGCCGCAGATTGTTTTGATGTCGAGAGAGAACAACAGAGAGAGAGAGAGAGAGAGAGAGAGAGAGAAAGAAAGAGAAAGATGCAGAGTAAGAGAGGGGTGAGAAGAGAGGGCATGAGGGAGTGCCTAAAAGCGTTGGTGATAGGCGTTCTTCGAAGGAGCAGCCCGCAAAAAAGCTCTCGCTCCACTGTTTGATCACAATGCCTTTTGAAGTGTACTGAAGGATGCCTGCATACGTGATGGAGTGCCATGCCACGCAGTGTCTCGCCTTGTCTCTGAGCAGGGGAGAGAGGGCGAACACAGTGAGATCAGATGCAGGAAAGAGAGAGGGAGAGGGGCTGAGGCTGTGTCTGTCTCAACCTCAGATCCAATGTACTTGTCTGGAGTGACTATGGGATACTGTACATCTTCGCTGCATCTGACCTTGATAATGCATGACGGAAGAAAGCAGATGTTCCCTCCAAGATTCACTGCTTTATGCCCATTGAAATACATGGTTGTAGCATGGGACTGCTTGTAAATTCAGAAAAGAATGTTCAAGAACCTTCTGTTTCTGATTCTGAAATCATGGCTTCATGGATTCATGTGACTTTAGCTCCAACGTTCCTGCCAATGCTGATTTTCTGTAAGGAACCCACTCTTGCACCCACCACAAAAGACTTTATGATTGGACTATCTGTAATTATTTTTGTGTTTTTTTCTTTTCTTTCTGCAGGCTCTTCAGGATAATACGAGAGACCTTGTCCTATTTTCACAAAGCATTTGATGGTTAAAAATAGCACCTGACTTAAAAAAAAATTGACAAAATAAAAAAACACCTAAATTGCAAAATTTAACTTGTATCACTCCTACATCACAAAGCTCCAGTGCAAATGCATCAATATATAAAACAAAATTGTGAAGACTGAACTCCACAACAAATGGAAAGTCATGGTTTTGGTCGTCAGAGAATATCTACCGAGAATGCATACCATAATACTGTACATCACCAACTAGCCTGAACAACTGATTTACCAAAACAGAAACAAAATGGAATGTTTTATTGTACAAATAAACCACTTTTATCTACACTACACAGACAGATGCTTGCTGTGTGTACAATGCATCCTCTGTTATGGAATTTGTAGCCTCAATGTCAAATATTTATCTATTTATTCTTCCTTGCTTGTCACTAACTAAAAGTTGTTCTGACAGGAACAGAAAATATAATTTTCTGTTGAGGAAAAATCACTTTTAGCTATAAACTCTGAGTGCATCTAAGGAGTGTTGTTAGTGGTCAGACAAAATGCTTTGTGAAACTGGGCCCAGATTGCTGCAAAGCCTCCCGCTTCTGTGGTAGCATCACACCGTGCCTCTTCATAGAGCATGGTGGAGCTAGCGCAGATTAACGACTGAGTGTGCCTGTGTGAACATATGTTTGTTTATGGCTGGTACGTGTGATAGCACATTGGTCCTTGAGCATGAATATGTATAAAGCATTTATATCCAGCACAAGCAAGGATACCTGTCTAGACATCATGTTTTTGTATGCAAGTGAGATTATAGAAAACATTTTTTTTCTCTGCAAAAAAACATGCTCAAGACATTCTAACCATCTAGGCTATTGATTGCCCATTACAGTAAATATAGGCTACTACCATTCTATTATCATTCAAAACTAAATCCAATTTCTTATCATTCAGTAAAGACTATCCTGTCTCTCATAGATGTAGCTTCCGGTAAAGACTCTTCTTTCATTTTTTTTTTCTAGCCAGTCTCTCGCTCTCTTTCCCTTTTTCTCTCACATGAATTGTTCCAGCTCAAATCATTATTCCAGAGACAGCCCACTGATGGTTCTTTGAGCTGCAGCGAAACAACTCAAAGCTGCACAACCAGAGGCGATCTTTCCTGGAATGGCAGCAGAAGCAACAGCAGCAATGGTGGTTGCTGTACTCTACCATTCAAGCCAGATCCCTCTAAGCAGTCCTTCTCTCTTTCTCTCTCTCTCTCTCTCTCTCTCTCTTTTTCACTCCCCTCTCTGGCTCACTCCAGCTCGGTGAAACCCCCTTAATGAGATGTAATTTTATTTGGCAGTAAGAGATACAACGTGGTTTGTGGTTATTTAATGATTCAGTGTTATTGTAAAGAGAGCCCATGGGGTCCACTGTTGTGGTAACATTCGGCACACGAAAAGAAGAAGAAGAATCCTTCAGTGGAAGAGATGTACATTTAAAAATGGGCCTCCTGAATGCATCTGAAACTGTTCCATGTTAGCATGTACATAACTTACTGTTAGGCGTGTATTATTTAATCTATTTTGTAGAGCAAATCAGAGTCAATAATTACATCAACTGCACAGGAGTCAGGA
Source organism: Sardinella tawilis (assembly GCA_030264315.1). NCBI lineage: Eukaryota > Metazoa > Chordata > Actinopteri > Clupeiformes > Clupeidae > Sardinella > Sardinella tawilis. Next base: position 9,242,173 of record JASCQY010000010.1, read on the forward strand.
CTTCCATCCACAGAGCTCTAAACTGTTGAAAGGCTGAATGCTGTTGAGATACCCTCGTTGACTGACGGCTCATCGACAGCCTCGTCCCCAATCAATACATGCTGTTTATGGACAATCCATTTGATGACCAACAAATCAATCAAGGCCATCAGTTTCTTCGACAGTCTTTACGATGGCTACATGATGCTCAAGATGTTGAGAGGTTTTACTGTGCCAATGGGGGAAAATAGTCTGTGGACAAAGTTGCAACCCCTCTGAAACAAGCAAATACTAATAGGAACTACAACCATTTGAACTGTGTAGACAGAACAATTTTTGCCAAGAATTGACAACATTTCCTCATCTAAGAGACAGAGAAGATAGTTGAATGTTGCATAAATTGGTCATTTTTGTGTGTCTTATGTGGTTTGCTGTCTAATAATAAACTGCCATAGGAATTTCACGAAAACTGATTAATTAAAATGCACAATAGGCATTTCAAGATGATGTTTCTTCTATCATAGTTTGTTTTGGAAAGAAAGCATGTTTCAGTTCTGTGTGCAAATCCCAAGTTAATAGAAAAATACCCACATTTTTTTTCATTTTGTGATAGAGTAAAAAAAAATGAAGAACAAAAGCAAACCCACAAAATGCAACCCGGGCATCTGAAAAAGACAGATTTCATGACCATCTGGCAGAGGGAGATGGTCATTGTGTGATACCCCCTCCATGCCAGCCTGGGCAGGCTGAACCGCAATAGCCCGCAATGATATGACACGCACAGTGGGGCAAAGATCCACATACACAGGAAAGATACTGTGTGTCAGGGGGGGAATGACTGCTTGCTTTAAGAAGAACATCTCACATGTGGCAGAGTCATCCCATGAATAAGCACAGAGGGGATTACATAGCCCTGGCTTAGCTGGTAGCAGACACAGCGTCAAGGCCATGGCTAGACGTCTAGGATTATATATCCCCCTCAGAGTGGCCAACCATTATTACCGGCAGGGAGGAAAGTCTAACATGCTTCTGAAACTCCTTGTGTCACGCCATCAAAATCTTACATATATGTACTATCCAATGTAGGATCCACACTACCATGAAATATCTCTTTTAAATTTAAAACCATTCAGTGTGAATTATGGAGAGGTGTGATTGTATATACTTCAGCACAAGAATAGTGAGAAAAACATAATTGAAATTTTAAAATTTGTGTAGGGGAATCAATAGAATTTTATCATGCCATTGTTGATTTTGCTCAGTGTGAATTTCTTAGCAGTTTTCTCATAAATTCCTTACTGTAGAGAATCTATTTTTCAGGTTTTCATTATGAACACACTTGTAGTGTACCCTACCTACAGTATAACATCTTAGAAGAAGTTGAATCAAACTGTATTGTCCATTTTTCAAAATGACCCACTGACCAAGGCCTGAAAGACATACTGTACCATTGATAATGTCAGAGGCAATTCCAGTTGAATCAACCATTCGATTTTCAGTTGTGCTCGATTCTTAATTCTCAATTCCCAGCCCTTGACGAAGTGTAGCTAAGTTCAAATGTACTGTTCCTGACATGTTACCATTCACTGTTCCACTGAAGGTACAGTACTCATGTCCACATCATTGTGCCAACACACAGAATTTGCAGAGAGTGCTTTTCTCTTGCTTGTAAAACACTGACATTCACTGCTCACCTTAAAGAAAGCCATGGTGGAGCCGTCCTCTACAGTGCCGTACTCGATCTTGGTCTGCTTTGCCAGGTCATCGGCGGAGTCGATGGGTGACTCCATGCGCTCCACGGTGAGGAAGGCAGCCAAGTTGGCCGTGTAGGATGAGATGATGATGAGGGTAAAGAACCACCAGATTCCGCCTACGATCCTGGTGGAAAGGGCTTTGGGCATGAGCTCTGAGCCTGGTGAAGGGTAGAGTAGAGAGCCGGGTCAGAGAATGCAACTGCCCCCCCTGCTGGGCGGGAGGAGGAGGGGGTGCGGGTCACCACCGCACCAGAGCGCCAGTGGACTGCAGTGGGGCTGCTAGGCTCGGGACTGACACACTATATACTGTAGTGGTGGCAGGCTCATGGGAATCACAGGTTGGTCCATGGGTCAGAACCAGACCTAGAAGAATTCTGAACCTAACTGACTGTGTTCTAAGCTCACATTGACAACATGCATCTACACTAGAAGGGTAATATCATGAATATCATGAAAGATAAGTATTTCAGGGATCAAAAGGGACCACAAATGAATTTGTTAGAACTACAAAGGAGAACTACAGTATGAGAAAAATATTGGCTAGTTTACTCTTTACTGTACATGTCTTTACATGTCTGTCTATACATATTTTCATCTATTTGCAATTCCATGCAGGACACATGAGCAGATGTGTGCGGGGGAGGGGTGGGGGCAGGTGGTGGTGGGCATGACCAGGGCTAGAGGTGGGCAATAAGGTTGCAGATCTCCGCAGGCAATCACAAGCCATTCTGAAAGCCGTGATCTCACACATTCAGCCTACAGCTATAGAGGTTGTGGACTGTGGGAAAGGTATCCATCCCGTTTTTTTTTCCCTTTTTCCATCTCCAAGCTAAATAAGGAAAGTATTCCCAACCCTCTTGGAGCTAGTCTCAATCTGGTGGTCTCGGAAGGCCTTTTGTCTAACTTTCTCACAGTCCATTTAGTGACCTGTCTGTCGAGGAGCAAGTTTGGACATGACAGCCGTCTCCGTCTGGAGTCTTCTGTCCCTGTACGCCATGGAAAGTGAGAGACAGAAAACGTGCCTTGCTCTTCCCTTTTTTTCTGTCTTTCTTTGTTTCTTTGACTGCCATCATCTGCTTTTCTGTCTGTATGTCTCTCTCTCTCTCTCTCTCTCTCTCTCTCCCTTCCTTTCTTGAACTCTCTCTTCTCCATCTGTCTAGCTCTCTTTCTGTCCTTGCCAACCCGCCACAGTTAGATGACAACAACCACAGAGCAATTACCCATAATCCTCTGCAGTCGACAGTACTCATTTATCTCTATATGAAAAAAAAAATAAAAATCTGAAAAGAATAAAGAATATTATGAATAAATATATTAAAGCATACTTAACTTAACAGAAATATACAGCACAAACAAAACACACAAAAAGGCACACAACACAAAGAATATTACTAAATCATGAACATAAAGAAACAACAAACAAACAAACAAACAAATATAAAACAAAGCAAAAGCAACAAACATGAAAACTAGGAGGAACGATATAGTTTCATCCACCAGCTGATAAACCTTACCGCCCACTGGTGCTCGAGTGCCCTGTGTGGTTTTGGGCGCTCTGCGGCAATGGACAGGGATCGATACAAAACCTGGTTGGGGCTGACTGTCATGTACCCAAGGTAACGTCATGTCCAAACAACACATCCCACAGTTTCCTGGGGGCGGGGCAAGCCACGGGCAGGGGAGCCTCTCTACATTGTAGTCGCCATGGAGATGGCATGCACAGACAGGCACAGGGGCGATGCTCCCAAATCCTGCGCCACATGTTCCTCTGTCTGCTGCCACAACGTCTCAGAAACGAATACATTTCTACACCCACTCAATGAACACTACACTGCATTCAAACATATGACTTAGAACATGGACATTAGGAAATATACTTCTAGCTCTTACACTGCAAAACCCTAAAGTGAATATGTAGCCTATAAAACACATACAACTGGTTCATGACAAGGACTGTTACAGCTCTAACTCCTCTGCACAAGAATGTAAATGAAGCAACAGTCTTAGAAAATAAACAGCGCCTTGGAAAAAAACAAAAAAACAAAACAAAACAAAAAAACATCTTGTAAATAATTGCAAGCACCTCAGGATTTGGTGTCTTAAAGACAGATGCACCAAAACAACACAAAAGAGTTGTTTGATTTGTTTGATTTTTGTAATGTTTCTCATGCAACTGTGCCCCTGCCTCTAGGTGTCAAATGAACTAACATAGATATGACTACAACATACTGTATGCAAATTCAGTGAACTGGTGCTTTGGAGGGACAACACAGTGCATCTACTATCAGATCTACTTGATGACAGGTGCAGCACAATCCAGATCATACCCATGCTACTAAGCCAATGCTCACTGCTAGCCATCGCTAAGTCCTCAGTATGCTGCATTGGCAAGAGGTCCAGAGTAAAACTGAGTGAGGTTTAGAAATGCAGCAAACTGTAAACCATGCAGTTCATCAAGTCTTCAATGAAATCATTCCTTTTTCATCTCAGATGATGTTTGGTCAAATTACATTTAAAAAAACAAAACAAAAAAACTATCATTTCATAGCATAAGAGAAGTTGCGGCAGCATCAAGACTTTGACATGAGGAAACCCCAAAGAGACACTGAGAGAGTTTTTGGGGGTGCAGGCAGGCCAAGAGGGAACCCACTGTGACTGTCTCTATGCTTGTCACTCTGCTCTCTAGAGTATGACATGGAGGTCAGGGGGTTAGGAGGTTATGGGTGAGGGAGGGGGATTGGGAGGGGGGCTCACTTACCAGAGCAGGAAGGGAAAAGTTGGGGAAGGAGGGGTGTTTTGGTTTGGGACGTGGCTGGGTGTGGGGGGGTGGGTGTGGGGGTGGGGGGTTGTGATGTGTGAGAGAGGGTGGGTTGGCATGCGGAGAAATTTTGGGGCCTTTTTCAGGCCTGTCCATCCCCATCCACATTCACCGAAATCCACAACCCAACACACCCAAACTCCTCTCAAGCCAACCATACTCAATATCCATACTTCATACTCAATATCCATACAGTACTCATACTCAACCACACCCATGAGTCTGGCAACCAATCCTGCCTCTAGCTACATGCACAGAGGCACCCATGCATCATCGTGGGCCTGGTTTAGGCAAGTGGGTCACCCCCAGCAAAGAGTGGAACGTGTACTAAAGAAGGGGCAGGCAGAGGCGTCTACCTTGCTGCATGAGAGCTCCAACTCCGAACCAGAAACTATTTAGCAGGGTGAAATTGTTCTCCACCACATCCGAGTCTGGATTGCACGGGTGCGGGTTATACCATTCGTAAGGGCTGAACCTGTCGGCAGCCAACAAAGAAAAGACACACACACACATTTACATTCACAGATTCACATTTCATCCAAAACAAAGCAAAACAAAACAACCTTACAGGAGGAGAAGAAGCACATTTGACCTTGAGGACAACACAGGGAGAGAGAAAGGTTAGTTCATCAATGACTCATGAGAAGAGTTTAGTGTGAAAACATTTACTCAGTACTAGCATTACCAAACATTATCACAACTACAGTAAGGAAAAGCACTATGAATGTTAAATGGGCAAGAGGTAGTAAAAGCAGTTGCTAATGGAGTTTTGGGTTCGAACAAATCTCCAGTTCATCTGTGCCATCGCTCAGACAAATGGAGTCAAACACTTGTTTCAGCCCACGCTCCAATTTCCACCTCTCCACTGCCGAGTCGCCGAGGGGAGAAGCGCATGCCGGCGTACTCGGATCAAAGACAAACGGCTGGCTAATTCAATCGATGGAATCTGAATAACTTCACTGTCACTTCAGACACACACGCACACACACATAAAAAAAAATCTAATAATCCTGATAATCTCGAGCGTTGATTAAAATTCAGCGGATCAAACGGGGGTTTGAGTGCTGTCCCTGCCTCCACCCCCTTTTTCCTCCTCTCCTCTCCTCTCCTCTCCTCTCCTCTCCTCTCCTCTCCTCTCTTCTCCTCTCCTCTCTTCTCGGAGCAAAGAGATTTCCTATTTATTCATGTTAAACAAAAGTGACATTACATTAGTAAGGGTTGATTGGGCTACAATTAAGTATCATGACCTGATCTTGATTGCGCTGCCGTGGCGTGATCGGGGGTAGGGTGGGATATCACGGGCAAGCGTCTCTGAAGGCAGGATCCCAAGAGAGGCCCGAAGAGATGAGCCTTCCCCCTTGTCCTGGAGATACCGGAGCTCTGTGCTCTGTGTGCCGTGTGAAGGTCATGAACACTGGCAGAGGTGAACTTAATGAACGCAGGGCCGTCAACACCCGTTCTGTGTCCTACTAACACATGGTCTTGTTTTTTTTTTGTTTTTTTTTTTCTATCGCTAGTTCAGATCGACATAATGAGCAAACAAGTGTTTAAACCTCATTACAGGTGATAATTAAGGTTATTTCAAAGTGCCACATGACGAGAATACTTGCATACGTAATTTATATATAAAATGTCTCAATTCATTCTCTTTTCCCTTTTTTCTTCTTAGGATTTTTTCCCCCTTTTATACCATGCTATTATATGTTGCTCAAGGACCTCTCACATATTCCCGGCAGCTTGTGTGTTTTAAAAAGGATCCTCTGGCTTAAATCAATCTGTCCAGCACAGTGAATTTGTGACAGATTTTTGCCCTGCTTGTCAATTTGCAATGCCAAATTGAGTTCAGCTGAACTGTGGCCTTGCCAAGATGTATGCGCTGAGCACCCAGGAACCTTTTTTTTTCCGTGCGAGGGAGGGAGGGAAGAGGAGAGGATGTTGGTGGTAGCGGGAGGTATGGGCGGGGGGGGGTTGTTTCTCTCCCATCTGCGTGTTCCTGTCTGCTCATGTACCGCAAAGCCAATTACCGCACACAGAGAACACGGGTGAAAGGGAGGTTGTCATCTGTGTGCTGCCTTGAGTGAGTTCCGTGAGGACGGAGAACGGGGAAAGGGGGGCGGCACACACACACACACACACACACACACACACACACACACACACACATCATCAGGACCCACTACCCTCACCTCCCCTCATCCATCCGCCCCCATCCTCACTTGCCCTGTTGTAAAAAGTTGGTTTAACCTGCTTCTCTAGGAAGTGGCTGTGGCCCGTTAGCTGTCAGTTTGATCCAATTACGTTGACCTTACATTATCTTAGGTCATCTGCCGCACAGCGGGTGGGAGTTGGGGGGGGGGGGTGCTGGGGCAAGGTCACAGTGGGGAAGATAAGCACAAGCATGGGAGGTAAACTCTGCCAGAAGGATGGATGGATAAGAATCACGCCTTAAAAAAGACAAACAAAACAATAGACTTTTTTTCTAATCGAATCTGACAAGCTGGAGGGGGGATTTGAGGGGGAGGGGGTTTGTCCTCTGAAAAGTCCAGAGATAGGATGTCTGATAAGGGCTGTGTCAGATGAGAGCAAGAGAGAGAGAGAGAGAGAGAGAGAGAGAGAGAGAGGGAGGGAGAGAGAGAGAGGCAGAATCCTAACAACCTCTCGAGGCTTAGTCTCAGTCTGGTGCTGTGTCTGCTCCAGCGTCTCACGTCTGACATCTTAGTTTGGGGATTTGAGGAGACGCCACCATCTTTCCCTTTTTACAGCCTCCAAGTCTGATGAATGTGCACGAGTAAGTGCGGAGGGCCACCCATTCCAATGTATTACTGGTATTGGTCTTATGTCAAACCCATTCATTGAGTTTTTACTCAATTCATGACAAAAGCAATTCCTAAACAGTAAACTAATCTAAACAAGCAAACTAATCTAAACTAAACTTACTAACAGGTCTTCAGTGGTTAAAAAATAGATAAATAAACAAACAAATAACATGAACAAACACACAAACAAACAAATAAATAAAGTGAAGCCCATGCCTATCAATCCTTCCCATCCAAGACGACCACCCTGATGCTGCACTAAAGCAAAGGGCTTCATCTCAATGTAGCCGCTGCCTCTGTGTCTCCCATACTGTAGCCTACTGCCTGGCCATAAGTAAGTGCTTGGCCTGCTGATGGGGCTGCTGCCGCTGCTGCTGCTGCTGCCACTGCTGCTGAACGCCTACTTGTAAGTATCCTCGGCCCTGCCAAGGTGGCCCCTGTCTCCTGCAGACGTGTTAATCACCCGCTGAATCCCCCGCTTAATGTGAGCTCGCCTCGCTGAATCATCTTAAGTCCTGCCCATTAAGCAGCACATTCAAACTCGACATGAAAGTGATGCAGGCGCAAGGGAGAGTGTGAGAGAGAGATAGAGAGAGAGATAGAGAGAGAGAGAGAGAAAAGAGAGAGAGAGAGAGAGACAGACAGGGGGAGCTTGTGGAGACCATTACTCATCTTCTCTCTCTCTCTCTCTCTCTCTCTCTCTCTCTCTATTGTTCTCAGAGGCCTGAGAACACTTAAGGACACAGAGATGTGAGCGAGCCAGACGTATCTGCATCTGCGGCTCAGTGTGAGTCGCCTCACATGGGCCTTCCTGCCTTATGCTGTGCTTTATTCTTTCTTTTCCCATCGCTAGATTAAATATGCATAATTTTCCAGCATATTTGCCTTTGACCAGAAAATGCCAACACGTGCCCCCGTCAGCCAGTGGAGAAGATGACGCATGTCGGATGTCTGATGTTCTGAGAGTTCAGACCGTGAGCAAAGATCTAACCCTGTCCATCATCACCGACCCTTGACATGTAGTAAAAATATAGAAATCATTGTTATCTTTGAAGAGATGCACAGAGACCTGAAGATTTGATGGGGAAAGTGCTCAGGTGGGGGGATTATCTTTGTGGGAGCTGACGTGTGAATTTGGATTACTACAGGGACTTCTTCAGCTGTTTCAGCACCTGTTTCTCCTTACAGAGAATAAAACGTAAGAGGGGCCGTGTTGCAGAGAAGGTGGAGAACGGC
>JASCQY010000010.1:9691632-9701632 GCA_030264315.1 Sardinella tawilis
AGACCGGAACTATTCACGTTCGCTCCCGTTGTAACGTATTGTGTTGCTCTATCTTGGTCAGTATTCTATAATCTTTGCTAATAGCATACTAATACAAAAACGATAGTATTGCTTATTATTTACTGTAGCCTATAATCTAGCCTTTTTTGATCCTGTGAGAGAAATTTGCAATTAACCCATCCATAAATTGGTGACACACACAGCGGACACACAGTGAGGTGAAGGACACACTGACACACTACCCCATGGGTAACACTCTTTTTGTCTGTTTGTTTTACATTTTTTAAAAAGAACTGGAAGTTGAGATGTTCCCTAAAGTTTAGTGGCGGCCAAAGCCATTCTATTGGTTTCAGAGGGTGCCTGTTACAAGGATGAAGGGAATCAAAGAGCATGATTTGCACTGACAGGGGAATGTTGAGATTGCCTTCAATTTCTCTGCCTAGACCCCGAGTGTCTGAACTTGTGACTTTTCAAACAAAACAAGACTGAAAACACAGACACTTTCACTCCGTCTCTCTTGCTCCCTTAACACTCTGCATTGGATAGCTTCTATCAGAGAGTATTCATTTTTTTCTTTTGCTGCACAATGGAAAGAATAAAACTTCAAATAGTCTAAAATAATTAAAGATTAAATCAACCTCAGTTTCAATCATTGATCATTGCCTCAAAGCAGTCCACTCTCTCATGCATTAATATTAGATTTCAATGACAATCACACTGAGGGTTAGGCTTAACACACTTTTGTTCGATAGTAGGCTATTTGAGAAGCTTATTTGCGAGGCTGCTTGCCTCCCAGTCTGCGGCTCTATTCACTATAAATGTCATCAGCTCTCAGGAGTGGATTATGTGTGACAACATTCCAGAAGAGGAAATGAAGTCATACCGCTGTCACATTGTTCAAATGAATGAATGTTCTCTCCCATTCAACAACCCCCCAGACAAGCCCTCTCCCCAAAATTATGATGGCACCCATCTCATCAAGAATAGTCAGGAACAGTGTGTTTTTCGTCAAACTACCGTCAAACTACCAAAGCAAATGTAATTACTGTAAGATGCACCTAACCCTTTAGGTTTTTGTGTGCAATACTTGTTAGCATTTTTGCTTGTTTCCAACAGCAAATGACTTCTGTTGGATTAACCTCCTGGAAAATCACATGCTTTACTGCAGTCTTTTTTTTCCACTTGGAAACACTGACCTCCCTGTATGCTTTGAATTAAGAGACTCAAACCCCAGTGGCAGGCCCGCGTTACAACAGAGATCTGGTACAGTGCAACATGAATTAGGCCTTGCTAATCAGGTCAGCTAACATCAAACAAAACTGCTAATACGTCGTAGATCACAGCTTAGCATAACACAGGGAGCAGCTTTCACCACAGAACTCCCAAGATTAAATATATGGCATGGAGGAATTCCAGAGACCGGGTTATGCTCTGGTCTCTCCTACCTCCAACGTGGGCAAGCCATGGAGTTGTGCTCATTGTTTACTTTGAAGGCTGAGTGGAGGGCTGAGGGATTGTTTTACAGGCTGTCAGAGTCTAGGGCTGAGGTTTGTCAGCGTGGACACGTCTGGGCACATTGGGAGATGCCAGGGAAGGTAACTTAGGAGGCTCTGAATGTTATAGTATGTCTTGTTTTAAATTAACAAGCAGCAAAAAGAAAAAAATAGAAAATAGTTCTTCAAATGGCTCTTTGTTCCCCTGGCATATGGTTTTGGTGACACTATGCAAAAGCAATAGGCTACAGCAGGTAATCTAAGATTGCTGTGGATTTCAAACAGAAGGTTCAGTTAAGACCTGTGGTTTACAGTACATCAACGGACAAACAATCCTGGTGGCTTCAGTTCCAAAAGCACCTGCTTCTGTACAGGGTGCGTGTTCAGATGAAATGTAAGCACTGTGAAAAATCTGGGTATCATTTCTGCAATTGTTTTGTAATTCATTCTAATGCAAGTTACTTACTAGAATTCTCTTGGCAGACGTTAACACATTCACTGCCAGTAAGCAAGCCATTATTGTAGGGAATACATTTTATAACAACTGTTTGGTTTGTGTTGTTGCAGTTTTTTTTCAGAATTAGAGTCATAACAACATGATGTGAAGCATTAATAAACTTTATTAAGATAAAACAACAAACAACATTTACAGAAGGACATTACATCTTCCATAATAACATTACATACAAGTTGTACCAAATAATGCAATAACTATTCTACTATATAACTAAGTTTGTTTTCAGATATAAAGTGACCGGTAACACATGTTCCAGACCGCTTGTCATTTCAGTGCATTATACAAAAAGTAAAATATATGTTCCTATATATATATTTATATGCAAGTGAAGCTATTTCCCAAAATAACACGACTTCAGTGTTGAGCAGAGCGGGGATGCAAGTTAGTCTTTCTCTGATTTCTCTTAACCAATGCACATTTACACAAAGATAGAATCCTATTCAGATTCTGTACTGGACGGGAGTGGTAAAGACATTCATGATGACCCTGAATGCAGACATGTTCTCCGCAGCATAACTTCAACAGTTCTTTATCATTATTATTATTTTTTTTATTTTACCTTTATTTCATTATTGTCTTCATTATTATTATTATTTTATTTTTTTTTACACAGGAGTCTTCTCGTCCCTTTTATGTACAGCCTACAGACTATAGATAACAAAGGTTACAAAAAGATTAAATATTCACAGATGAATCAAAGTCTCAGAGAATATCAGGTGGAGCAGACGGCACGTTCTATATAGCATGGCCAATATTGCAAACCCAGGAACTCAGGGCCATTCCCCTGCAACTGTTACAGAATGTACACAATTTTACATGTAACATCTAGATGCTGATTTTCAGCCACAACCAAATGTTATACTTAAATGACACTGAAATAATGGATGTTTGTTATTGTTGTTCTTATTGTCTTAACCATCACAGTGCTAAATGTGCAAATCTTCCACCTTATTACTATATGTATCCCCCCCCCCCCATCCTATTTCATTTAGTTTGCCTTGTTAAACCTATGCCTTTGTTCGCCTGCTGCTTTTAAGGGGATAGGGTATTGTGAGAATATTCAAGTTCAAAAAGGACAATAGTGCTTACTTTTCAGGGTCTCAACACCCAGGCCTAAGACAGACAATAACAAAAAAAAAAAAAAAGAAAAGAAAAGGAAAGGAAAAAAAAAAAGTGCAGTTCTGCCGTCACAACAACAAGCCTCTTGGCAGCTGCAGCTGCTGGGGCGTTAGACAGGACTGACGGCTGACTGCACAGCTTTAGCCAGCATGTGGGGAACGTACCAGAAATAATGCAGCTGATCTTCTGCCTAACCTCATCCCTCAAGTGTGACGATCAGAGAGAGAGAGAGAGAGAGAGAAAGACAGAGAGAGAGAAAGAGAGAGAGAGAGAGAGAGAGAGAGAGAGGTGTAGGAGAAGACCTGTCTGCGTGCATGTGAAGGATAACACTGAAATGCGACTGGCAATTGAATTCTTCCACTAACATACATAGTTATTGTTGTTTATTGATGCGGTGTTTGTTGGGGCTGATGTGTAATTGCTGTTGTGTTTTTTTATATGAGAGTGTTCCTTGGTTTGTTGTGTATTGCAAGAATACAAACCGGCCCACTTACATTTTGGTGAATTTATGTAGAAATAGTCACCCGCTTTGAAATGAAAATTCAAAGGGTACAAATGATGAATTCCTCTGTGATAGAAAGTGATGACACTGTTAGCCTTATTAATTAAGTACTATTCAACATGACCACCGTCAAAGCTATTGACTGACACATGCATGGTGTAAACCTTCTGGTAATAATGCTTACTTCAAACTAATGTGAAACAAAACCAATGCAATTCGACTTGTGTGTGTGTGTCTGTCAACATATGTTCTGTCACTGTGTGTATCAGAATGTGACTATGAGTGTGAGTGGTCTGACATCCAAATTCATTGTAGTATTCTATCATTTTAAGACTCATTTTAAAATGTAGAAAAGCAATGGCGATATAACAGCACGAAGTACATTAGTTCATCCGTTCTTACAGTGTTGGGTCCTCAGTTATTGTTTGTTGTTTTGCTTTTATCAATATTATTGTATTTCCATATTTAGTTATTGTGAAAATAATATATAAGTAAAAAAAGAAAAGAAAAAAACCCTCAAATAACCCAAACGGAACATTACGACTTTGACAACTGGCCAATCTGGAAGTACTGTGTTGCAGTGCACTAGAGGCAACATGGCTTGAACTGAGAGAGGTGTGTGTTGAACCCTCTCCACTCCGGCCCGCTCAATCAATCTCTTTATTAAACCACCAGTCATAATAAACACGGCGCTTCATATATCGTCTTGATCTGCAGAATGGACTGCATGCAGCTGATAAAATAGCCGTGAATAAATATGTAACTAATGATGACAAAATTGATTGACCATGATTTAATTTTCTTAACCAATCAAAATGGCTCTTGAAGGTTCTGGAACATGAAGAGGATTAGACATAACTGGTGAAATGAATAGCTGGCAGCTAGTACAAGACGAGCTAGTGAAGAGGAAGCCTGGTGGACCAGACTCTTTCACCGTTCTAGAAAGGCATATGTTTACATCGCAGTGGGTGGGCACTTTGTTTTAACTTTAAGCTTGTTTCTTCTACCTTTGATTTCTCTTTGATGATTGCTATTTGTTCTGCCTTATATTTCTCAAGGCTGATTTGCTGAAGGAACATCTAGTTGGGGAAACTGACAACTCCGGACAGTACCCTGACTATAGCAGTGCTGTATCGAAATACAATATTGAGCAAAGATACTATTGTGGCACTATAGCCTGGTTAGAGAGCAGAGGATGGGAATGGAAGCTTGTGGATGTAACACAATTCTAGTTCACAAATTCATCAAATTGCTTACATGCATGCTGTCTTCTCTCATCATCGCCTGATTGGAGTTTGTGAGTAATGTGGTCTTTTAGCCTTGCAAGTCTACAATATCTTTGACAGGATATTAAAGCACTGCATGCTGATGGTTGAAAAGATCTCAAAAATGGTGTTCAATGGTATAAACAGAGTGCAAATTATGGGGCATGGATTGTCGAAGGCCAAAGAAGAGCTAAGTACGCATTAGACCTTGGAAACTGCATCAGGGTCCATTTTTACACTTAGTATCAGTCCTTTTGATCTCTCTGATTGCTCGCCACTTTATACAAACACACACTCGAGCACCGTTGTGAGTGTATTGCATGTGTTAAGACACAGACACACACCTCACAAACACAGAAACACACACACACACATGCACACACACACACACACACACACGGTCTTACAACTCATGCAATCTGACATGTATTTCCTTGCAGTGCGTCTCTGGTGGCTGGCGCTGCATATGGACTGATCCTGCAGTAGACTATCTGCATCTGCCACACCAGAGATGAACAGCAAAGTTCAGCCATTTTTAACATCTATTACAGTTCTTTACATCAGTGCCTTCATCATTGTTGGTATTATTATTATGGTATAGCCTACATGTTGTTTTATAATCACTGGTTTGAATGTGATGAAGCAGTCGAGAATGCTTTTCTCTCTTTCTGAGTGTCCATGTCCGCCCAAACCAAGAGTACTTAACGGGAGATTTGGGTCTGAGTGAAGACATTATGTCTGTTGCTCTGTACAGGTCTATCATACATACTAACATACAGTACATTCATACATAGTTAGATACGTACACAAGCAGTATGTGTCAGAATCCTCTGGATGTTTACAGGTGTTGTTTTTTTTTTGTTTGTTCGTTTTTTTAAACACTGCCCTTTACACATCAGCAAATTGTGAATATATATATATATTTAAAACATTCCGAAGTAAACAAAGAAATAAAAAGTTATTGATGGAAAACTCAAATGTGATGTTCTTCGCACTTGGTTAAAGAACATGTTCCCTCTCGCACACTATTTTTTTGCAAACATTCAGACACACATTCTCTTTTACATACACACACACACACACACACACACTCACACAGACACACACGCACACACATGCATGCACGCACATACACAGTACACCTCTTAGAAATGCAATGTTTTTGGACAAAATAACTTAAGAGATAGGTGAGAGGTCATTTTGGTCTCCTCTTCTGGTTGACCCTCCTTCCTCTCCTTCAGTTTGTTCTCAGCTTCCACCTGCAACACACACACACACACACACAGACACAGACACACATGGTTAGTTAACCACCACCACCACCACTACCACGACCATCATCCTGATACACTCAAGTGTAAACACAAACAAGACCAGACATGAAAAAGCCAGTGATTATTGGAGAGGAGAGGGAAGGGAAGATGAATGGAGGGAGATGAGAGAAACAGAGAGAGAGAGAGAGAGAGAGAGAAAGAGAGAGATAGAGAAACGACAGATAGAAAGAAGAGTGGAGGAAAGGAGAGTGAACAGAAGGAGAAGGACGGGCATGGATAGAGCAGCAGATTTGGCTGGCTAGCTGCTTCGCTAATCTCCTTTCTTCTCCCCTCCCCTCCCTTCCCCTCCCCTCCCAGTGACCATACTGCACTAATAAATAATTCAAGCATTTCTCTGTGTCCTTCCTCTATCCCTCGCTCTCAGTCTCCCTCCCTCCCAGCCCTCCCTCTGTCCCGCCATTTCTCGCTCCATTCCATTCTTTTTTTCCCCTCTTTCTCTCTCTCTCTCTCTGTCCCGTCTTTATCCTCGTCCGTCATTCATGCTGGCAGTCTTTCACAAATTCAGTCACACACACATACTCACACATTCTCTCTCTCTAGCTCCCTCTCTCTCCCACACACACACACACACATATACACATACACACACACACACACACATACCACACTGCTGTCAGCCTCACTGTTTTTTTTTCCTTTGTCACACACTCACAAAAATATGAGCACCAAATATATTTTCAAATATAAACACATATAACTTGTTATGCAATGCACACATTCTCTCTCCGTCTCTCTCTCTCTCTCTCTCTCTCTCTCTGTCAGTATATAGGCCTAGTCTGTATATAAAACTCTAGTCACAGAGAGACAATCTCTTGCCGAGAACCTTTTCTCACTCTTTTCTCTCCATCCCATTCTCGCTCACTAAAAACACACACACACACACATACACACACACACACACACACACACAGACACACACACACACACTGGCTCGAGTGCTCTCAGATGGAGAGGCGGATGGATGGATGTACAGTGCTGTGCTGTGCTGCCAGGAATCAGAGATCTTGGAAGAACGCCTCATTACCAGCAGCACCTCCAGGCAAGAGCCTGAGACTCACGCCCCCCCGGGACAGAGCCAGAAGCCGTCCCAGCCAATGGCCCCAGTGCTCTCTCTCCCCTCATCTCCCTTGTGTCCGGCTGGCGGACTGCTGGGCACGGACACAGAATCACCGTCCTCATTCTGTCTCGCTAAAGGGTGGCCCACCGTCCACCCAGAGATGGCTCTGAGTGTGAGTGTGTGTGTGTGTGTGTGTGTTTGTGTGTGCGTGTGTGTAAGTGCCAAACCCCCAGCAGTGAGGTGGATTTCTAGTGGGTGGGTGGTTGCCTTCCAAACACTCACTAGTCTAAATAGCAGATGCTGTCTGACAATGCTACTTTTATACTTTAGCATGTTGCAAAAAAAGCAGCAAGAAGGAAAGCAAAAGCGAAACAAAGAGGAAGACAAATTCAGAAGCTCTCTAAGAGATCCCACAGAACCGTAGTGTTGCCCATCCACTCTTTTTATCATTCAACCAAGGCCCCATGATGGCCATATATGTCATTTTCCTCAATGCATTTAATGGCATATCCTGTGTCAGTGTATATACACACACACACACACACACACATATACACATACACACACACACACACTACACTTCTTACAAACCGTCTTAATGTTTGACTTGGCACAGACTGACGGGGGCTCATTGTGCAGCCGCGTTTGACTATCAACGCTGCAGCGCTGAAAACTCGTAAAAAAAAACTTTACGGGTACTTAAGCGTTTCACCGCAGAAAAAATCCAAAGAAGAAGAAGAAGAAGAAGAAGAAGTAGAAGAACAAGGAGGGGGGGGAGGGGGGGGGGCCCTCTTTAAGGTCCTACAGTGTTTCCAACCTTCTCATGGTAGTCTGCTTTGAAGTCGCTCAGCCATCAAGTCTCATGGAAAGAGATGCTGGGAAAGCATTTATGAGGGTTCAATATGGGACATTCATTTGGTCCTCTATGGGAGATTATCCAAAGAAAGCGCCGCTCTTGTAGTGAGAGGGAGAGCAGGAGAGTGAGAGCAGGAGAGGGAGAGGGAAGAGGGAAGAGGGAAGAGCGGAGAACGGAGAGCGGAGCGTTGGACGGGAGCCAGTGCGGTCCGTATACGAGTAAGATCAATCTGCCCTGCTGTCCTCCTATGGGAAGGGTTAGTGTCGGAGACAATAGGGCCAATGTGTGGACGGAGTCTACAGAGGTGGGGAGACCACTGAGCTCGGTGTATGGGAGCAGCTGCACAGAGAAAGACTGAAAGACGGCAGCAGCCTGCCTTGCTTTCTTCTCCATTTCTTCTCTCCCTCCCTCCCTCCTTTCCTCTCTCTCTCTCTTTCTTTCTTTTAATGGGCCGTGTTTAGGATAACTGTCCACACCTTACCTATGTGCTCTCTCTCTCTCTCTCTCTCTCTCTCTCTCTCTTGTACAGTATCATATCCAGTCTAAGTCAACACAAGACTGTGTTGTCTCTGAGGTCTGATTTAGGACCAACAGATGTTGAGTTCCACTTTGGCAGGATCAAAGAGAGAAAGGGGGTTGTGTGTGTGTGTGTGTGTGTGTGTGAATGTGTGAGAGAGAAACGAAAGAAAGCATATGTGTGTGCATTACTGAACTCAAGTGCCTTTCTGAGTCCTTCATGTGTGCAAGACGGGAATTGTATGTAAAACTGACAGGAAATGTAAGTGCCCAAGCATGCCAGCTGTTAGGATGTTCTTCAACCTGACATACTTTAACACACCAACTTTACGTCAGGGCATGTGTGTGTTTATGTGCCTGTGTGTGTATGTGCAAGAGCAAATATTTGTGCGAGTGTGTGATTGTGTGTGTGTGTGTGTGTGTGTGTGTGTATGTGGAAAGAGCACCCTATGCTCCCTGTGAGGTTTTAGCCTCTAGACACTGTGTCTGAAAACAGCCATAGTTGAGGTGGCCACCATTCACATGACTGGGGCTAAGTCTTGGGTATGCCTCTAGCAGCAGACGGCATTATAATTCACTCCCCTGCACTAGCATCAGTGTGTATATTTAACTGAAAACGGATACTATAATCGAGAGAGACGATGTAGTTAATATTACTAGAGAAGATGGAGGACAAGCTCTGTAATTCTCACTGGAACAGAAAATATTTACATAAAGTCTGAAAATTTCTCTGAATTTATATGCATGTCACAGAGAGGCAGTTTCTTGCTGAGAACCTCGTCTCACTCTTTTCTCTCCATCCTACTCTCTCTCTCTCTCTCTCGCACACACACACACACACACACACGCTCTCTCTCTCTCTCTTTAGCCTCTAGCCGGTAGTCTCTCTGGGGCAATGTTCAAACATTGAGCACTGGTGTAGCAATCCTCCTATTGTTCTGTGATAAAAATGCATTTCTCTTTTTTTTTCCTTCCCTTTTTTCCCTTGATAAAACTGCAGGGAGACGGTAAAGATTTGCATAAAAACACCAAAATGATATGGTTTAAACAGTGCTGCAGAAACAGAATTAAAAATATAACACAAACATATAATCACTTTCTCATACTTCTCTCTTACTGTCTCTCTCACATACACACACTTATGCAAGTGCACACACACACTCACACACACACACACACACACACACATTGATTTTTTTAATTGTGAAAGTGAAAAGCGTTTAAGACAGATACCCTTGGTGTTAGACACAAGGGCTGCTCTGTTGCAAGCCAAGCTTCACTGAAGCCCAGCCATGGAGGACGAAGGGGGGGGGGGGGTGTTGTTGAGCCTCCCCGGGGTGG
>JASCQY010000010.1:9823890-9826390 GCA_030264315.1 Sardinella tawilis
GGCAGTTAATCAAATGGCCAATCAGGGTGATAAAAAATAACCATTAAACATTACCCCCCCCCCCATCCAAAAAAAAAAAAAAAAAAAAACATAACAATACAGACATGAATAAATAACCAAATACATACATACACTATACACATACATACACACATGCATACACACATAAAATAAACAAACAACCAGTGATACTGACTGACTTTAAGTTGAACAGTGTTTATTTACTGCAAATACATATATGAAAAGATAGGACCCAGCCACCTCTCCCTGAATAGGCTACACACACAACCACATAGCACAGCCCATGAAGTCCCCCATACATCATGGCTTATGGATCTAGATACCTGACATTTGGCTGCTCTTTAAAAAGCGGTAGGCGGGCACAGAAGAGTCGGGCTGCCGCTGGAGTTATGAAGCGTTTGGGAGACATTTATCCATATGTCAGTGATAAGAGGCATCCCCTACAACTCCCAGGGTTATGGTGCTGGAGGAGCTGGGGTGGATGGTGTGTGTGTGTGTGTGTGTGTGTGTGTGTGTGTGTGTTGGGGGGGGGAGCTAACACAACCCATCTGTAGAGAGACCTTGTGCTCAATCAATGCCAGCTGTAGTCACGCGAGGAATCAACGCTAACAAGCGGACCACCGCTCTCTCACTCGCTGGGGTTGTTCCTGCCAGAGAAGTAAAATTGGAGACACACAGTAGCGGCAGTGAAACACACAATAGCAAGACTTCATGTGGATCTTATTGCAAATATAAAAATGAAATCACCTGGTTTCTTGCTGACCTCATTGAGATGAATCTACCTGATGTATGACCACCTGCTGATGGCAGAATCATGGGAACTTCATGCATTGACACACACATACTGCAAATATTTGATCTAACCGTATTCAAATGAATCCAGCATTTTTGGGTTATATAACGGTTTGAATATAAATTGGATTCCTCATTGAAATTACACAAATATAAATTGGACTTCATTGAATTTCTTTAAATATAAAAGGGATTCCTTATTTCAGATGATACCATCACATTCTGTGATTGTATGGATGTGTCATTTGACTAAATCAGCAAATATTCAGGACTCCTCAATGGGTGAGAACATGCTGGTGGGCATACCTAATTGTAATTGCTTGAACACACATTATGTGTCATTATACCACCCAATCAGTGCTCACAGGCACTGCTGTCCCATGCACATTGTCCACTCCTCTCAGCACCCTTACTCATTCTCCCTAGAATACTAAAACACCTGTGGCCTAATTACCTAAAGGCTTTTCAAAGGCCTGGCCTGGGGTTATTCCAAGTGGGAGGTTAATTGATAAACCTAAGTAAATGAAGCCAAAATAGAAGCCATGAAGTGATAGACCTCCTAATAGAGTATAGTCTGCTTGCTTTGTTTAGTTAAAAGAATGATGATTCATTTATGAGGTTTGCCACTATCTCCGGCTTAAAGGAGAAGTTTGGTATGGATCGATCCATAGCCCTGTTGTTCAAGGTTACTGATTGCTGTTTATAGAAAATAGAATAATGAACCACGCAACTAACACTAAGTAAAAGTTGCTTAGTGACTTGCTTTCAGTTTCATTTTGCTATGCCCCATTCAGTTAACAATAGTTATTGGTTTATAACTCGGCCTATGTTGCATCCATTTTTTTCATTCTTTTTGCTACAGACAGCATTCAGTGACCTCTAACAACAGGGCTATGGATTGATTCACGCCAAACGTCTCCTTTAACTTACCCAGGTTTGCCACTTACTTACTTGGAGTAACCTCCTGCTCTGCCTCTCAGTGACAAATGATTTCTTTCGTAAGATTACTTGCATTTTTAGAGATGTAATTTATGAGATACATGACATGTGCCAATAGCGGCAGTATCAAGGCATTCGTCAAACTCTGCTATTTCCGTCAATGTTCGACCAAGGTAACAAATCTTCGGATGGGGTATGTAAATGGACTTCATAGTGCATAGCGCTTTAGTAAAATTGACTCCAAAGCTACACTTTAACTAACAATATATCTAGATGTCTAACCAAATATAACATTAATCAATCTATTAATAAACATTTTCACAATTATTTGACAAAACAAATTATTTTTAATCAAGGAAATGTGTTCTACATCACCTGCAGCTCCAACTAAATTCAATACAATGCAAAATTAGCATGTACCAACATTGTTTTATTTGATGCATAAAAAATCCTTGCCTGTAGCCTATATAGACTTTGCAACTGGTACTTTTCAACTGGTAAAGGGACATATCTCAAATCAGTGCTGCTAAACTAATCTGGCATCTACTGTAAATGCAATTTAGAGAATTTAACCCTTTGGGCCCTAGGCTATTTTGGGGGTAATTTCACTACCTTTGCTTTTAAGATCATATCTCAGTCATTATAAGGCCCATCAAGACATGCATCATCTTGTTTTTTTCAGGACAGTCCAGGCTATCCAAATCAGGCAGTGTTTCATGTGTTTCAGTGTTTCAATACTTCCATGTGG
>JASCQY010000010.1:10016973-10022720 GCA_030264315.1 Sardinella tawilis
TGAGAGCTTGGGCATCCAGCCGGCAGATGGGCCCCACTCAGGGGCGAGCATCACGCTCTCTGTTCAAGGTGATGGTGCTGACATATCACAGAGTGCTGTCTGTACACACACACACACACACACACACACAATCAATGTGTGACACATCATTCATATGCTAATCAGGCTGGTATCTGCAGAGATGTTTTTTGTTTTTTCTTTTTCTTTGTCAGATTTGTACCCATCCTCTGTTAACCTCTCTCTCTCTCTCTGTCTCTCTCCTCTCTTTTTACCAGTCGACCAAAGGTGGTTATTGTATTTGCTAATGTAACCAGATGTCCTGTCCTGTCGTTGATGACATCTCAGTGGTCGTGAGGGTAATGAGGCGCTGTGTCTCTTCTGATAAGCTTTCACCTGAGCTGAACCTGTACTTCTTAGAACCCTATTAACCTATAAAGGACGGCCCAAGAATACCCGTTTTATACTGTATGTAATGATAAAATACAGTATAACACATGTATAACACATGTACAGTATACTGTCATGTTGTTATAAAACATTACAATATGCCCATAGGCTTGAGGAAACTGATAGTAGAGTTGGTAACTTATTGCAAAACGTATAATTTGCCAACATTGCAACAAGCACAGGGACACAGTGCAGCTATTTAATAAAGATTCTTGCAGGTATGGAAACATTAGTGTATGACAGATAATGAGATCTGTTTTGTCCACAATTACATGCATTCATTCATAGACACAAGTATTATTTGCTATTTTACAGTAATTGATTTATTAATTGAGTAATTGATTTATTTATTTTTTTTTAGATATCTGTGTACTTGTGCCTGTCCATTGATAAATGTGAGTCCATGCTGTAGATCATGGGAACAGTGTAGCAATCAGTGTCATTGGCACTGGTGTCATGTTGCATCAACCTTTTGGAGAAAAGGTCAGGTCAGGGGTTGATGAGTGGTGAACGCAGAGAACTTCCTGTCAGTCAACCACTTATGAAATATTTATGTGAGCACAATGAGCAACTCAAGGAAAACAAACAACTGAAGCTGACAGACTGACCATTTGTGCAAAGTTCATGCACAACACCAGAGAAGAGATAACAGCGGACAATCGTGTATTTTGCTGCATGAACCTGGTGTGATAAAAAATTTATGGTCCTCTACCATGCCCCATTCAGAAAGCCTCTTGCCTTTTCCCCAACAGAGCTTCATCTGTTCCCTTATACACATTCAGGCACAAATATACACAACAAACATCTCTCTCGGTGCACAAACTTTATGCACCATTTGCTTCAGTAATGTGAGTGGATGCAACTGCAGACACACACACACACACACACATAGGGAAAGAGGAAGAGAGACAAGCTACACCACAGAGAGAGGTTCACAGTTGTTGGGTCCCCCACAGTAAAAGTGAAAACTCATGAATCTTTCAAAGAGTCCCCTAGCTTTGGCTGTGGTCAGTAGTTCTTCACGCTTGCATTACTTCTATCTCACGTGAGAGAACGCTAAAGATGTAAGGGACAGGAAACACCAACCAGTAACAGCTCAGCTGAGGCTCCCTCAGACAGATGCACACACACACACACACACACACACACACACACACACACACACACACACACACAAATGGATACACTCATACATGCAAACATACCCAAAACACATACCCATACACGTATGCAAACATACAGTTGTACAGTTCATATAAACTCTCATGCATAGAGCACATAGCAACATGTCCACATCTAGGCTAGGCCTACAGTATACAGTATATACAGTAGCCTATACACATAAAGACTGCTAAGCATGTGTGCATTTCAGTACCTTATAAAATCCTTATTTAAAAAGTCAAAATATCATATGAAGAGCTCTTTTCCAAAACGCTATATATCCGTTTTCAAAAATGCTCAAAAATGTTTATTTATGTTAATTTATTGTTTTTCTCAGCTTATACAGAGACACTTTATAGGAGGAGACACAGCACTCCCTGAATCGCCCCATTGAAATGCATTGAGACATTTTGCTACGCAAAGATGGCCGAATTGAATAAACTGGAAGTCCTGCCCCATAGTGAAAGTAGCCAAACACGTTGCTCAAAGCGGCGTGATTGATTGGTTACCTTTTGTTTATTTTCCGCCATAGCCACGTGGCGAACGTTTGCGCAGACGCAATGTGCATATTCGGGCAGTTATTCGGGCATTTAAGCGTTACGAATATGGCAGCCGAGTGGAGGGACTTGCCTTAAAAGGACTTTGGCTAATATCAGTAAAATCACTGTTGTTTTGTTTGAATTCAGTAAGGACAAGTCTGATAACATTAACGTTAATGTTACCTTAGAATATGATTGAAAAAAATATTTAAGAAAATGGCATTTAAATGGCTGTTATAGCATTTTGGAAAAGAACTTCATATACAGAAAATACCAGGCAATGAAGAGTACATGTTGAGTGTCCCCTCTGGCCACTATATTTATACCTCGGGGACTCAAACTTTGAGTTTCTTTTAGAGGTGACAGGTAGGCAAGATCCATTCAGTTCCTTAGAGGTAAGAAGGCCAATCCGTCCTCACTGCCATCCTACACATAAGACAGCACAGATTTAACTCAAGGCCCACACAGAGTCTTAGTCAGTGGCATTCTGGGTAAGAACAGATTGACCCCCTTTTACCGTCTTTGAACTAGAGATTTTACCTGCTTTCTCGAAGCTGTAGTTGGCACTTGCACTTGATAGATTAACTCAAGTTGAAAACAAATAGCCAAGAATTTATCAACTCTCTTCAGACCTCTGTCCCACCCAACTATCAATCCAAAATATACACTCACACTACACACACACACACACACTTTTCCCTTGGCAGAGAATTCATACAGATTTGTAAGTAACAATTTGGCCCACAGCGATCTGATATAAAAAGAGAGACGGTGTTTCCAGTGCGGTGTTTCCAGGCAATTATTTGTTACTGTCTAGCTCTTGATTAAGAGTTGTTAGGACAAGAGTTTGGCTGCACTCTTGTAATAAATAGGAACATGGGAGTGTGGTTCCAATCAAAAACACTGACAAATGATGTGTATTTGTGAGAGTGTGTCAGGTTCTCGCAGTTTGGTCAGGACCCTCATGCAGGCAAGCAACCAAAAAGACTTGAAACTTTTTACTTAATTACTTCAGTTTGCGGTAGCGGCTAGTTCTCGAATTCGGTCTACGTTGTCTCTACTGATGTAGTTTTGATAGGCTACCTATCGACAGCACTCGGCAGCCTCAGGCAACAGGGCTTTGGTTTGATTCACTCTGGAGAACTGCTTTAACTTTTGAATCTTGCCTCTATTTGGGTCCTAACCCAACCCCTAGAAAACAACAGTATGTATGTGTGTGTGTGTGTTTATGAAAAAAGAGAGAAAGAGAGTAAATATATGTGGCAATTACTACTGCTATCTTTCTGAACTGGCAAAACACAATCTGTTTTCTGACCAAGTAGTTGTAGTGCAACCTGACTGAGGGGTTTGGAAGGTACACTAGGTGCCAGAGACTGAAGATGTGAAATCCATGTTGGAAAAGACAGACTTCGACTACTCTCTCAGACAGATGGCAGAATCATGTAGCATGTGCGTAGAGGCAGAAAGCATTTGGAAAATTGTAAGTGTGCACACGCCTGTATGTGTGTGTGTGTGTGTGTGTGTGTGTGTGTACATGCGTGCTTGTATGTGTTGTATGTGTGTGTATTAAGTGTTTGTGTGAGTGTGGTTGAGTGTGTCTGGGTTAGGTCAAATGTGTGAGAATGACAAAGCGAGAAAATGGAGGGGACCTGAAAGGTTGAATAAATCAAATAAATGGAATGGCAAAGGACAAAAATAAACTCAATAAAGAAAAGAAAAAGCCTGTGTGGTAGACTGCAGGTGCAATGAGACTGACAAAGGGACAGAACAAAGAATGATGAAAAAGCAAGAGTGGAGGAAAGAGGGAGAGACAGAGAAAGTGAGGGAGGAAAAGCTGTGAAGAGGCAAGAAAAGACAAGTGACTGACAGAGTTGACCCTAATTAAGGTTAAGAGAGTATGTGTGTGTGTGTGTGTGTGAGAGAGAGAGAAAGAAAGAAAGAGAGAGAGAGAGAGTCAAGAGCTGTGAAGAGAGACAAGTGAATGATGACTGACAGAGCTGACCCTAATGAAGGTTAATTGCAGCTGATTTGTCTGTACATGTCTCCTGATCTCCACATCAGTGCTGGTCAATGATGGATGACCTCAGTAATCCCCCAATCCTCCACTGCCCATGATAGGCTGCCAGTGCTCCTAAGGCAGTAGGCTATAGTCATGATGACTTCTGAGGATATTATTGCGTACGCGTCACCTTACTAAAGCCGTTTTGCACCGTACACAGTACAGTATACAAACACATGCATAAATAGCACTGACAAATCTACATTAATTAAAGCTAATGTATAAGAGCTGCAACTGAAAAAAAAATACTGCTAAGGTTATTAACATGCATATCTACTGTACATCTACACAAGGTTGTTGGGTTTGTTGATCTCGTCCAGTTCTGTGGATAGAATCAGCACTAGCAGCCCTGGTGGCTCAGTTTTAGGGCCTGAGCTGAAGCATCATATTAAAAGGGCCTGTTACGGGTGAGTGAAATTGGCCGTCTTCTCCTTGGTGGCCTGTGACCTTGCATCTGTCTCCTTTCATTACATTCAGTGTGTGTGGCTGTGGCTGTGTGTGTGTGTGTGTGTGTGTGTGTGTGTGTATGCCAATGCGAGTGTGTGCATGTGCAAGCCTGTAAGACTGCTGACTTGACTCTACCACCAGACCCCCTGCATCCCTGAAACTTCTTCATGTAAACACTGTGAAATATTTAGGCTGGAAAATAAACATGGACCAAGCCAGGGCTTGCTTTCATTATTGCAAGGCTCATCCAACGGGCGGGATTCATTTGGAGGTCCCCACTGAGAGCTGTCATTTTATTAAAGTGAGGCCACAGCACACAGCTCTCTGCTTGAAACCCCAAGGCAGGGTAAACACCATTAAAAATATCCTCAAATATATCTGAGATAATGAAATAAGTTGCATTCCACCAGGTGTGTATGTGTGTGTGTGTGTGTGTTTGTGGGAGCGTGTGTGTGTGTGTGTGTATATACTGTATGTGCGTGTGCATGACTCCCTATAGGTGTGTCAGGTAGTGGTAGTTATTTACTACCAAAATAAAAATTAAAAGTTTCTCTATTGGTACTGTAATTTTAAACATGTAGATTTAGGGCCGATTCATAGTCAGCGCAAGCAGGCGCACATGCGAATGCAAGGACGCCATGATGCGTAAAGTATGTATTGAAAACTTTTTTGACGCAACACAGATGTGTGATAACATGAGAGTCAACGGAGCAACCTGCGCACTCATGCATGAGATTGCGATCATAGTTACTGTACGTTTGCATACTTGTGTTGACTATAAATCTGCCCTTAGAAGAGAACATAAATTTTAATGTGTCCGAAACGGGAAGGTAACATCTTGCTGCCTCACTGCCTTCACTGTCTAAGAAGTTACCTGCCTTAGAAGGCATCAAGGCACTGGCTTAAAACTTCATTTTGGACAACCTAGCTAGCTAGATAGCTAATTAGAATGCTGTCTTTTTGTTTACATAATTGTTTAGGGACCGTTGTCAAGATACCGACAGCTGACTACATGACTCTATAGAACGTTGGATGCTGAAGGCAGCATGAAGGATACATCTATGCTTCCTTCAAAATTGGGCAAAACGAAGGTA
>JASCQY010000010.1:10097447-10109210 GCA_030264315.1 Sardinella tawilis
TGTGTGTGTGTGTGTGTGTGTGTGTGTGTGTGTGTGTGTGTGTGTGTGTGTGTGTGTGTGTGTGTGTGTTCACATATATCAGCTGGAGCAGCTGGCTAATCCTCAGACGTGGATAAACGCCGCTACTCAGATCTTCTTCTCCCTGGGTCTGGGGTTTGGCTCGCTCATTGCCTTCGCCAGCTACAACCACCACCACAATAACTTTGAGCGGCAGGCTGTCGTGGTGTCCCTGATCAACAGCGGCACTTCCATCTTTGCCAGCATTGTCACCTTCTCCATCTATGGTTTCAAGGCCACCTTCAACTATGAGAGCTGCCTGGAAAGGTGAGGAGGCATCCTTTTCCACAGCAGAGCTGACGGCAGCACCATAGATAAAGAATCGCATCAGTCGCATCAATCGGCATCAGTTATGCCATTTTGGTTGTCCAACTTATTCAAAGGACAGGCTTAAATGATTTAGACTTTTTTTTCAGTAAGGCATTTGCAGGATTTTTAACAAACCCCTTGTTACTTTTGTGTCTTCCCTTATGTAATTATAATAATAAATGAATAAAGTATTAATTATTAATAATTATTGATTATTCGCCGTGTAAAGAGAGAGAAAACAGGAGAAAATTGCATTTTTTAGGATCCCTTAGGAGCCCTTCTGTGAGATGGAATTTTACCAGACAACATATAGGCTACATGTGGCTAACAGGAAATGTTTGTTATCAAGGAGGAAGGGTTGTCATAGGATTTATCTCACAGTCATTTACGATTGTGTAAATGCGTTTTTCCACAAAGTGTGTGAATTCCACAATGACGTCATGGTGTCATCTGTGAGAGGAGTTCTGTTAACAGTGAATACTAAGCATACTGTTTGTGTCACATTATCAGTTGGAAATTCATGATGACTCAGAAAGAAAATACTTGCACTCTAAGTAGTGTATATTTAGATTTTCTGTTGAAGGATTTTTATTTGTTATGCCTTCAATCATCTGTCGTTTTTTATTACAATGCGGTCTGTGCTTTGTGTTCAGGGAATGATGCTGCGTTAGTAGTTGCTGGCTAATGATTTAAAGATCACGAGTACCCAAATGATATAAATTATTTTTTTCCCTCCTGGTCTGATAAAATCTTGATAATAAGTAATCCTCAGCTATTGCTCAAACTTATCAGGAGATCTTAGAACATGAATAAGCATACTATAATTCTGGGAAGAGCTTCAGAAATCATCTTTACAGGCTTCAGCACTCTGGCCAAAGTCTGAAAAGAATGTGACTTTAAAGATTCTCCGATGCACAGAATCAGGATCAGCTCTGACACCAAAAGGTCATTTTGCAGCATCTGAGCTCTGACAACAGACAGAATGTTTCTTTTTTTAAGATTCTAAAGAATCTTTGGTTGCCTCGCTGCCCTTATGTCCACTGAGTGACTTCCCGTAGTATGTATCTAGGCACTGACCACCATGAAAGAGACATCTAGCTTCTTTCAAAATTGGGCAAAATGAAATTCATCTTTGTTGGCAGAATTTAGATTTGCACATGCCTTGATGCCTCACCGGCACTACAGATTACCTAAGAAGACATAGACGGAATTTTTGCCATTTTGGCTAGACTGACAATCATGATGTCACCAGACAGTCACTTACCTTCATCCCATCTCTATCCTGACATCATGACACTTTATCAGTCACTAAATGTATTCATTCATCATCCATTGACTATTATGCAACGCAAATAACAAATGGACTGTAGTGTCTGTGCTAGACTATACTTGCTTGAGATTCACCAATCCAGTTGTAGTAGGCTACTCGTGATACATGTGTACTCCACCAACACGAGACAGTTGAGAACAGTTTTTTTTTTGGCATTTATTTTACCTAAAATTTTACCTAACTATGTAAATATTCACTCTAACCCAGGGTGAGGCTGCTTCTCCTGAACACTTTTGACATGGCGGAGGACACCATTAACCTGGAAAATGTTGACTACTGGATCACAGAGCTGAACCGCACCCACCCGGACCAGTTTGCCAGTCTGGCACCGAAGCTGGACACCTGTGATCTGGAGGCCGAACTAGACACTGTAATAATACCTCTCATTTACTGCTTCTGTCACCTTTGCATACACTCTGTGGTTGTGTGTGTGTATGTGTGTGTGTGTATGGGGGGGGGGGGGGGTAGCATGCATGTGTTGAAGTGTGTGTGGTGTGTGCATGTGCTGTTTAAGAGGTAGATAAGAAGTGATAAGCATTATAAAAAAATCAGCAGATAAAATGCTCAAGACTTGAGCTATGTTTTACTACACAGTGTAAAAAAGTTTTCATGTATACAATAAGCATTGCTGATGAATGAATGATTGAATTACCTTTTCCGGCAATAAGTCATAATCATACATGGAAGGTTATGAGCATGCAGATAAGAGATTCATATTGTCTCTGGCTCTAGTCACTCAAAGTCTGCACAATGCAAGTGATTATTTGCATTGCACTGATTTGTTTTTATATTGTATTTGGCGTGTACAGTAAAAGGCAAAACCAGAGCCATATTTTATATGGCTCTGGGCAAAACTAAATCTATGCAAAAAAACGCTAATGGCTATGCAAGTGCATTGTTCGACATGTTAATTGTTAAGTCTTCATGTAATTCTTTGTTCTACAAGCTTACCTGCAATTTCACACATGTAAAAGATTAAATTACTTAGTTTACATATGGGAATGGGTGGAATAGGAAAAAAAAGATGTGTCAAAGTCCTGGTTGTTATGTAATTGTCAAAAGATTCACCAGCACAGTTCAATTAAAGTAGGACTTGATGTCGTAGAAGGACCATTTGAGCAGTACAAGGGCATTTTAAGGCTTGTTCTTTAGTGTTTAGCCAATTGCCGAACTTCACAACCTCTCCCCAGAAATATACAAAAGCATAGCCCTAGCACAATTTGTGTTGTGATGTAAAAACAATGTTCTGTACTTGAACACAAGAGTTAATCAGTGTGTGTTTCCCTTCTCTGCTGTTTCTAGGCTGTTGAGGGCACAGGCCTGGCTTTCATCGTGTACAGTGAGGCTATCAAGAACATGCCTCTGTCCCAGCTGTGGTCTGTCCTATACTTCTCCATGCTGCTGTTGCTGGGCATGGGTAGCATGCTGGGGAACGTGACTGCCATCATCACCCCGCTCCGAGACTTTAAAGTGCTGGCACGCAACTTCAGCAATGAGACCTTAAACGGTGAGCTTGGTTAGAAGTCAGGCTAGAGAGAGGAAGGATAAAAGTATAAGAATTGATACAACAATAATGTGAATACACATGTATTTGATTCATTGTGATACAGTTATAGAGTAGATACAGTATAGTGCTGTGTTTTAACCCTGTAGCTAGCAGATACTGTGGCAGTGTATTTAGTTATTGCTTAGAAACATCACAGGGACTGATGGCATTATTGTTTGTTGTTTCCCTGCGCCACGCTCATGCTCTTGTGTAACCATGGTGCAGGAATCGTGTGCGTGTTCTGCCTGCTCCTTGGCCTGGGCTTCACCACGAGCTCTGGGAACTACTGGTTCACCATGTTCAACGAGTATGGAGCCACCTTCTCCTTGCTCTTCATTGTGCTCATCGAGATCATCACCGTCAGCTACATCTATGGACTGAAAAGGTGTGTTTGGGCTGGGTTTCAATATGATGAGTGTGGATGAAAAGGAGATTGTAAATTAGTGGTGCCCTCCTTGTCGCTTTTAACTGTTTTGGTTAAGTACAGAAAAGTACAGTAATAGTGCATTCACAGCCATGTAGGATGTCGGAGGTCGGAGCATAACACAAAAACATTCTTTTCTGAAGATGGGAATCGTAGAATGACGTAAAAACGTTCGTCTGGGAGCTCTCGCCAAGTGCAGACTTCGAAGTAGGAGGTCCGAGATGTAATGTTCGATCAGACGTGGCGTTGCTCCCCGTAACAATAGGGTTCTGTGGAATACTCTGATGTCCTACATGGCCGTGAACGCACTATAAGATAGGCAATAGACATGAAACATGAAATAGACAAACGATGGGTGAGTTTACATGTACTGTAGGTAATGTTGACATACTTCGTTCAGATACTGTAATACTGGATGAAATGAAATATTAGATTTGTCTGAAGCAATTTCTAATATTAAGAAACCTCATCCAATAGGTTCGAAAAGGACATCGAGGACATGCTGGGACATCGGCCAAACTGGTACTGGAAGATAATGTGGGCATTTGTCAGTCCCCTTTTGCTCATCAGTCTGTTCATATTCTACATTGTTGACTACATCCGTGGAGGCACACCCACATACCAGGCCTGGAACAAAGACCTGGTGAGACACTACTTCTGTTTTTCACATTGCACATGTCGGTCAGTAACAAGCAAGCCATTCCTAGCTAATAGAGGTCAGTTGATGGACATGTTCATTTATAACTAGGCCTACATCTCACTTGTGGTAGGTAAATGTGACATAATACTGATATGATTAATAATTATGTGGTCACTTTACTATTGTGCCTTGTTGTCTTTAACTTCCACAGGGAAAATCAGTGGTGACAGAGTATCCCTGGTATGGTCAGGCTTTCATTGCCCTGCTGCTTGTTTCATCGGTCTGCTGTGTGCCTGCCATGGCACTCTATGCCTTCTGCAGAAAGAAGCAAAAAGAAGGCAAACCTGTGCCCCGCCACGAACACACCATCAGTGCCATCTCTGGGGTGTAGGGTGCCCGTCATCCGCTTGCCCTCAACAAACAGACACATATCTATTTTTCTAACACACACACACACACACACACACACACATACACACACACACAATGCAGACTCTGTTTATCGTCTACTTCAAGTCTGCAGGCCATCATAGATTGCTGCTCCACACACACACTTCAAGTCACTTGTTCATCAGGGCATTTTCCTGTTCCAGTTTTTCAAATTTGGAGGGGAGTTGTGGCCTACAAAGATGGCTACACCTTACAGAGGTTAGGTAGAGGTGCCAACATTGCTTACAAAAATTTCAGGTTTCAACCATACAATGTCAGTTGAAACTGAGGAAACATAACATTATACAATCTCAGCATTAACTCTAGCCTATATACTTAAGCACACACTTATGTATGCATATAATGCCAAATGAATTGAACAGTATTATGTTTCAACATCTTCGTGTAAGGTGTTTGGCTTTCATAAGAGGATTGCAGGTTGTGCATTAGAGGGACAAATAGACAAAGGAGCAATGGATACTCTTACTTCATGTGCCAGAAAACAGACTGCAAAAATGGACATTAGATTTTGTACTGAACAATGATTGCCAAATTTGATCAAGGAATACTGTGAACGTATATTTTGAATGTGAATTGCATACCTGAAAATGTTGGTGTTGTTAAAATGTAAAGTATTTGTACATAGATTTTTACATTTTTCAGATTGTGGCTTGTAGCTTACCAAATCATGTAATAGTCTGAAATTTGTATAGTTTTATAGTTTTATCCTATTGGAATGAAACCATGGACAATGAAAAGTATGCATAACAAACATCACTACTATGGAGTACCAATTTATCTGTGTAGTCACCAAACCAGATGTGTTACTACAACTGGTTACTTGCACTGTAGTAACCAAGGGCCAAAGATATATTATGCAGGGACAAAATAACCAGTGAAACACTATCCCCTGAAAGACACATCCGTATGAATCTAGGCCCTTTGGTGAAAAAAAGCAAGCATGATTTCAGAAGTGTATCTGTGCCAAACCTTAAGTAACATAACATCTTAAGTATTCTTTTCCATCAGTGAAGGTTCTGGTAGTTTCTATGATCTTCTGAACCATTTAACCTGGAAATTCTGTGAAACACTAAGGGGCAGAGGTGTTGATACTACTTAACTCTGCCAAGGGCTGGGTTCAGGAAGAAAGAAAACCTTGGCAGTTAGCCACTGGGTAAACTGTTACAACAGAGGTCCATATTGAAGTTTGTGGATTAAACAGTTAACATATAATGGAATATATGTACCCAGTTTGTACAACCAAAGTACCAAATTGGTAATGACATTTAAAAAGGATTACGTCAGCAGCCTTGTTTTAAAAGAGCTGCATTTTAAGCCAACCTCCTTGCTTAAAGTGTGTTTAAGTAGATGTGTATATTTTTAATATCTGTATGAAAATAAAGGTTTTCAGTAGAAATGACAGGTGTTGTTATAGTTTGTTTGAGTGTTGAGTATGTTTAAAGGAGCCGTATGTAAGAAATACATGTAAATTAATCATAAAATGCCACTGATGTATCACAAGACATTAAGGAATCATGATAATTTCAAATACTTTTATCACTGAAAACAGTAATCCAGCCTGAATATTGCCATTTGCAGCCCTCAACTTGTGTCAACGTTGTCATTATGTGTTTACTATGTGTATATTATATGTTTTGGCCTGTTGCACCACCCTCAACCTATCCGATTTTGGCAACCTAGCTGGCAAAATCTTGTCTAGGAGGAGGAGGAGAGGATACTATGCTCTGTAGTATTTTGAATGTGATTGAAGTACCAGTTTTTGGCCACAAACTTACTGCTCCTTTAACATTGTACTACTAATGTGAGGCTCAACTAAAGAAACTAGAAATTACAAGAAAGTTCCTCGCATACATATCCTGATGTATTTACATGCATGCACATACATGTACAGACACACACACACACACCTACTCCTGTTGTGAATGCCAGCTACAAGCTATTGTAGTGATCAGCCTAATACAATGTTCATTTAAGTTTCTCATTACACTGACATTGTATGAGCATGAGCCATGAAAAAAAAACAAAGCACACACAGGAATTCATAAAAGACGCTTTACTCTACAGAGCAAACAACAAAATCACAACAAATATAAAAGCACAGTTTTTCCTGTTGAGAAAGATCAAGCTCAAACTTGACATTCAAATATTGCCCATTACAAGAAAATTCAACTTTCTTGTTCAGGAGCGTTAAAAAAGGCTCTTCATCGCCTGGGTCCTCCTCGTCCTCTTCCTCTCCCGCGTCCTCTCCCGCGACCCCTGCCTCGACCACGTGCAGCCACTGAAAGAGAGCGGGGCAGGTGGTGGGTGTGCGTGAATATATGTGTGTGTTTGTCATTGAATGTGAGAGCTCTGACGGAGCGAAACTGAATGACAAAGAAGAATGGAAAAAATGAAATGAGTTGAACGGCGATAACTGAGCCACTAGTTTTGGCCTTCCCCCAAAACAAACCATCTTTAAATATAGTGTCTTCAGTTTTTGTGAATGGATGTCTGTGTGAGACAGAGAGAGAGAGAGAGTGAGAGTGAGAGTGTTTCTAACAGCATAAGAGGACAGAGAGAGCTGTTTTTGACACGCAAAAACAAAATCACTATGGAACTACAACAAAAACAATAGAATACTAATGCTATGTGCATCGTGCATCAATCTTGTGGTGCTGTGGCGTGATTTTCTCTACCAAATACAAGGCATGTCACTCTGACATGGAGACCTTGCAGCTGCAGCAACATAAGGCAGTTCAAGCAGCAGTCAAGTTCCCTTGAGCTTGGAGTCCTGCTGTTGGGAGATTACACTGCAAATCTGCAACTGATTTACACCATCAAAGGCAGGCAGGGTCAACGGCTCACTAACCCCAGCTCACCACAGGTAAACAATTAAAAACTGGGACATATTTGCTGGCAAGATCTCATTAGAATGACTGGGGTTTCAGTGGACGACATGTCACCTCACCAAAGCCATTCCTCATACTTTTGAACCCTGTCCACAACATGTCTGTAAATCAAAAGCCCATAATACAAATGTTCACTATAAGACACTTGAAGGGCACTAGATGTCAACTGAATTTCTCTCGGTCAGTTGCCTAAAAGCCAAAAACTCATCTGCCTACAACATGATACTTTTCAGATGGCAGTAGGCCTATGTGGTCATTTCCTGCTGCCTGACCAGCCTTGTCTTCACATAGCCATGGCCTGGTTTTCGTTGACAAAAGCTCACAGAGGCAAAATCTAAGTAAACTTGTTAAGCCCGCCTCCTTTACCCTGGAGTAAAAGCTCGTTTCTCATTGGTGCCTGAAATTCTGGGAGAGTTAATAGGCTGCTTGGCCATATGGACGTGAACACGAAATATATGCAGCATCATAGAAAGTATGGACAAGCCCAGACTAATGGTCTTACGTGTGTGCTTACCCGCTTCTCTCTTCTTGGATTTGATTTTCGGCTCAATGTCCACCAGCAGTGTATCTAGAGGCAAGCTGTCAGGTAAGATGAAGTAGCGGATGTTGTTGCCACGAATACTGAGCGTCTCCAGCTGCACGGGCTCCCTATTTTTCAGTGTCATTTTCACAGCCTTTAGGTGTGTGTTCATAGACACGTCAACACCTGTGGTAGAAGAACAGAGACCAAGGTTTTTTAACAAACATACGGAGGTTCATCCTGCATTATGTTTACCTCTACAACACAATGTTGAAAAAAGAGAGTGAAAAGCACCACACCTGTGATGGTTCCATGCACCTGTGTACCATTCTTCAATTCAATGGTCACCGTCTCGTGACTTAGTTTCATGAGAAATCTGGGACAAACAGGAACAGTGAGATAAGGTTATGCGTTCCTGCTTGGGCCCTAGCATTACACCATGAAATACGATATTGATAAAAAGAGAGAGAGAACTAGCCTACATAGAAAATATGGCAAGTATGCTTTATGTATGCTGACGACGGGCCTCCCCAACCACATTGACGTTAGCTTTAGATACAATGTTTCCCGAGTTGGCTGCTGCTAGGCATAAACACAAAGCGTGGGATACACTTTTAGATACAATGTAAGGTTACTGTTACCTGACAAGTTTCATGGTGGCAGTAGATTTAAAAATCCTCCGCCAGTTTTAATAAAAAATTATGCTGAAACACAGAGTGCCTGTGTACATCCAGCATTGAATTCAGCACATTGGATTCAAACAGTCCCCATACAGGAAACAACACTAGACACCATTATTTGAGAGAGCGCCATCTTGTGAAAGAGTCTGCTCTGGAGGACCCCTGTTTGCTCAAGGCTATCTGGTGCGCTTAACCTGTCGGAACGTCTTCTCTATCTGTTTGTAGACTATGCATAAAACATTGTCTTACTGGAACGTTTAGTTTAAATTGAATTGGGACATAATAAAGACGAATTTCCACCACCATTAGAGGTAGTTAATGACTGCACAGGGAAATGGGACCGTCATAATAAAGCAATTATCGTGGAGTTTATCAGCAAACCCTTTTATGGACAATCAGAAAAAAACGCTGTCCTTTAACGTCACAAATTTTCCACTGTAGCCTACAATTAAAAGCTGATATGTTTGATCTGTCTGTGCACAAAGTTTCTGAAAAGTCCTAGGTGCAAATGATGCACATGCTGAAGCACAGATCATTGTTATGTGTAAAGTACTGTCATTGTCCAAGCGTCAAGACATTGAAGAGTAAATCTTTCTAATTGGACAGCCCCCAGCTGCTTTCAGATAGAGTGTGTCTGTGTGCGTGTGCGCGCGTATCTGTGTGTGCGTGTGTACGCGTGCCAGAGAGTGCGATGTGAAACCATAGGGTACATTTCCTCTTGTTTGTGCACTCATTCTAGATAATCTGATGTGGCACTTTAAGCCTGTTTTTCTCTCCCAATGCAAAATCCAAAGCCAAACGGTTCCCGTGGAATTTCTTTCCGGAATGTCATCAAAGAACACAAGCAAACGGCCACTCCACGTTTAAGCCTGTGCACGTATCCAAAATCTTTCCACCCAACATGTGCGACAGGGGAAAGAGGTGCTGAAACTTTCGACAGGACAGGTGAGATGTTCTCAAATACTACTGTAGCCTACAGTACATGAAATTTATATTGTTTAAGGCAATATTGGTGCTTACCACCTTGTCCTTAGAAAAACTAGTCAGAGACAACTGAGAATGGCATCTTTTATTACAAACCTCTGACAGACCCCTGACTTGAAATATTGACATTACATATTCCTATGCATCAAAATATTTATTACAAAAGAAACATCCATCCCAAATAATTTCCCAACAAGAGCTGATGAAATGATTCAAAACTGATAATAATTTAAGAACATCCTGGGAAAGTGCTGTGTTATGCAAATACATATTAAAAGCTCGCTGTTTCCCATTATGAGGCCCATGTCTAAGAAACAGTATGAAGCAAGGCGATTCGGTTAAGCCACCAAAAATGTGCACCACAACATGTGTCCTGTATTTCTCTACATGCTGTCTTACAACTATGGTGGTGAAGGTCCCAGCATGTCTCATTTGGCAAGTTCATAACAATAGTGTCTACTGACAAGCACACTATACTGCTCCAACAAAAAAAAAAATGTATATACATTACATTATTAGAGGGGTACAAGCCAATGCCTCCCATTGCCTACCATTTAAAACACTTGGTATTTTGTGGCTGGAGCGCAACTGTGACATCGTGGGTGAGACTGTAAAAGATGAACCAATTACGCATGTTTAAAAATGGACATTTTGATACACAAATAAAAGACCTGCAAAGAGAAAAACAGACTAGAATCTGTTACTCTAGTGTACATGATGGTCAGATTTGTACATGGCGTATCCAAAAAGAATGGACAAAAAAAAGTATCCATTGATATGTTACTATAGCTGCGAGGCTGTATCATTTGAGGATGCAGAATAAAGAAAGAAATGGGGAAATCCCGACTCCCTCTGTACCATGATGGCCAGCATGAACTAGACACCTCACAAGCAAAAAAAAAAAGGCAGACGGAGCACTTGCCTCTCCCATCCCAAGCATAAGGCAGCTAGACCACAAGTCTGAAGCGGAGGCCCCAAACACACAGCAGTAACAACACACGGGAGACACAGATAAGGAGAGGGAGGGAAAGGACACATAAAACATAAAAAGTAAAAAAACAAAACAAAACAAAAAAAAAAAACAATAAGCAAAGCACAGAGCTGAAATGAAAATGGACATGGGAAGGATGTGACGGACATGGCACGGTTCAGTGATGGTTAAAATTCCCACAAATTTATGTTTCGTTTTCCCTCTACAACCGTCTTGGGAAAGCAGCATAAACCAAAGACTTGCTCCCATAGGACACCCAGTCACTGGTCCCACAAGTTCTTACGAGTACTGTATGTTATATCTACATGCTTCTTTTTACAGCTGGCCTTCTCCTCACAGTGTGCTGTTCATTCAACGGTTGTAGTTTGCAGAAAAAAAACAAACAAAAAAACAAACAATGGTCACATAGAAGATGACGTCAAAATCAAGGCAAAAGTAAGGTCAAGACTTGTGGCAAAATGCAATACTGTACACATATTCAGCAGATACAAAAAACCTGTTGATGAGCGTGTTACGGCTAGAGGCCTACATACCTCTAAAATCTGTCTAAAAAGATGCAGCAACAGGCCTCAGACGCGTGAACCATAGAATTTAGATGAGAAGAGCGTCCCCTAGTGGTGAGACACTGCTGCACACTTTGTTGGCCACAGATTTGGCAGAACTCTGTGGGGACAGGAGCCCGTGTGTGAAGAGCTGGCATCAAAGTTTGTGTATGTAGAGTACAGTAGAGTGGCGTCAGTGAAACTATAGAAGAGACTCATGGGAAATACAGAAAAAAACAAAAACCAAACAAAAAAAAACAACCCTCGAGCGATGAGACCAGGGGCTGGACTGGCCTCATGGCATCAGGCTGAAACGAAGATCAACAGAGAGAGGGAGGGAGGGAGAGAGAGAGAGAGAGAGAGAGAGAGAGAGAGAGAGAGAGAGAGAGAGAGAGAGAGAGA
>JASCQY010000010.1:10112654-10124025 GCA_030264315.1 Sardinella tawilis
CCTTCAAGTGTACTTTTTGAAAGTCATTATTTTTAGGCCTTAAAATTGACAAGATAATTGAATAATAATTGAATATATATATATATATATATATATATATATGCTGTTCCAGGTTGTAAGGGGCAAAAGACATAGGCTGTGTCTAACTGACTTCGAAGGGAGCTTTTGGGGGCAGCAAGGCAGCAAGGCATGTCCGAATCAGATAAATGCATAAAATGCTGCCTTCATAGGTACCTTCGTTTTGCCGAATTTTGAAGGAAGCATACATGTATCCTTCATGCTGCCTTCAATGTCCAACATTCTATCGAATTATGTAGTCAGCTGTCAGTCCCTGAACAATTAAATAAACAAAAAGACAGCGTTCTAATTAGCTCTACAGCTAGGTCGTCCGAAACAAGGTTTTTAGCCGATGCCTTGATGCCTCCTACGGCAGGTAACTTGTTAGACAGCGAGGCAGCAAAACATTACCTTCTGGTTTCAAACACATTGATAGATGGGTTAAAGAGTTTTAATGGGTTAAAGAGGAGCTTCTACAAGAGGGAAGAGTGCTGAAGGGAAAAGCGAGAAGCTAGAAGGGGCATCACCTGTAGCTGTGACTGTAGGGAGCGCCGAGCCAGGAGGCTTTGCACCACGTTGGTGCGGTCCAAGCAATCCATGCAGTTGCTGCGGAACGTCCCCTCTTGCTGAACAATCACAGAGCCATCGGCATCCACCAGGAAGTAGCTGCGGAAGTGACATCAGAGATCAGCAACCGTCGCCAGAGAAAGCAACCACACAAAATGCTTTTTTTGGCTGTTAGCCCGAGAAAACCTGTCCTGACTGGCAAGTGATCAGATTACGCCTGCAGCTCAGTATGGCCTATTCACACTTCATTTTGTTTGCCAGAGATATCGAACCAATCAAAATCGCCTTTCACCCTTGAAGTGAAGGGAGTTCAGCTTAACACCCAAAACGAAATAAAGAAACAACCAACATAGATATTTTGATCTACTTTCATTAATCCCACCTCAGAAAAGCATATCTACACGTATCTAGATATTTTCATAAACGGATATTTTTTTATCCGTTTATTTTTTAAATCGCGTTTAGACGTATCCAGTGGAATCTTGAAAAAACAGCGTTTTTAAAAATCTCCACTTTGAAGACCGTTTTAAAAAATATCCGTTTGAGGTTGCTACATGTAAACGAGAAGCCAAACGCATAAAAAAATATCCGTTTAGAAAAATATCTAGACACGTGTAAACAAGCCCTTAGTGTCAGGTGTAGACTGGTAACACATACCCAAAATCATCTTGCATCTCAGCCACCATGTCCACCAAAATCTGTAGACGATGCCATCTCATCCGGCTGCACTCTTTATGGAAGTCAAATGCTATGTACCTACAGGGAAGACCCAGTTCAGTTACCAGGAAGACCATGACAAGGAAACGCACTCTCTATAGAATAGAAATCGGCAGCGTCGCTTACTTCACCATGCCATTCCCTAAATTGGACACCATCTTGGAAAAGGCAAGTTCCAGAGGTTTTTC
Source organism: Sardinella tawilis (assembly GCA_030264315.1). NCBI lineage: Eukaryota > Metazoa > Chordata > Actinopteri > Clupeiformes > Clupeidae > Sardinella > Sardinella tawilis. The sequence goes on from JASCQY010000010.1 coordinate 10,114,184, forward strand.
TGAACCTTTCTGATTAATCTAGGACAGTACAGAAAGCAAATGAATTACTCCTTTAGACAAACATTTATAAAAGTCACTCTTTATAAATGTTAGGAACAAACAAATTTGAAGACTAAATGTCAACGACCAAAAAGTAGTTGACAGGTCATGGGCCATTAAAGACCTACCAAGTTAAGAATCACTTGTTTCCCATATGTGATGATCTGCGAGTCAAAATGCCTTTGAAAACCATCAAGCTGAAAGACATGAGAAAGACATGAGAATTAACACTTACAAAGGTTTTGTGGATTCAGGTAGGACTTGAACTGTGTTCAATTTGAAAAATATACATGGAGGGTAGACATCTTACATGGTTGGTGTTTTTGCTGATCTGAGGTTTGGGCTTGTATTTGAGGTTCGGCCTCTGGGACCAATAGAAGGGGATAGATCCGCGAGTCTGTGTGGGGGGGGACAGAGGTATGGACAAGGGGGAAGAAAGTTTTTTTTTGTTGTTGTTGTTGTTTTTCCTATCAAGGAAGTTAAACCTCAACCTAAGAGGTTCTTTATACAGTAATTGCAAGCGATTATGACATAATGAACCCCACACAAGGTAACTAGGAAAACAACTACAATCCTTACATCTTAGGATCTACAGACCTTGAACATGTGTACGTGTTCTGCTTGGACATGTACTGTAATTAGTTCTGCACTCAGTTCCCCTCATAAGAAGACTGGCATTGCGATAGGATTATGTTGAAAATTCCTCCACAGGAACTATCCAGAACTCACCTGCACGAATGAGGCTTTCGAGCCATTGTACTGGATGATCTGCTCTGATTCCACAAAGTTAGCAGCATGGCCCTCAGAGTCAATCCCTGAAGACAGGAGAGGTTACATAAAGTTATGATCTCGTAAAGTTATGCTACCAGAATACCGCCGTAAAGATAAAAGCTAGCGAGCATAGCATTATGTTTTCGGTTGTCTTTCTTGTGTCCCACCCTGGAGTCTCTTGTCTGTTACCATTGACCTATAATCATTCTACATACTCTGATGGTGAATTCTGCATTTACATATTTCTACAAATAGCCATGAAGAAGAAACACAAAACACGCTGCTTGTCTGTAATGGACAATGGGGCCTCATGCTAAAAATGTAGGTAAAAAAAAACAAACAAACAGCTACCTCGCACATAATATCGCACTCCTGCTCGGAAACAACTCCTCCTGGAGACGATGTTCCAGCTGAAGATCTTGCCGTTGATGCAGCAGGAGTGCATTGTGATGACTGGTAAGATGGAGCAAGTTAAGGATTTTATACATGATTTAATTTCCATATGAAAGAAACTTCTACACAGTACACACACAAATACAAGTCAATGAGTGCAGGTCCAAACCAGGTCAATCAACTTATATAAAAGCTACAGAGGAACTTAATAATCTCAGTGAAGCAAGACAAGCATTAAGTTGACCAACTCTTCCAACAACCCACTTATAAAACGGATGACCACCGCTGAGTGACCATGACTAAGCAGCTGATGAGTAGCTTACAAAATATTTGCTTGTCCCTGTTAGCTCTTTGCAAACACATCATATCTTTCAATGGCAAGCCAATTTATTCCCCCATAAAATAGGCTAATGTTCTTGATGTACTCTTCATTCACTGATAAGGAACCAAACGCAGATTTCTTACTGCCCCATCATAAAGCTAAATATATTCTCTAAAACCTTTAATAAACATGTGGCTCAGAGCCATGATCCTGGCAGAAAGCAACCGAGACAGTTTTTGTTGTGATAACATCGGAAGAGAAGCAACAAAGGACAGCAGATAGTTCTGATAAGAAATGATAATGCATACAACATGATGAAACTAGATATGCCATACTGAAGCTAATTGATCATGATGTAGATAATGATGAACCATCACCTTGTGATATCAGCGCTGGATAATAAAGAAATTCACGTTAACTATAAATATTTGGGGGTGGGGGGTCAGTCAGACTATCTCAAATAAGATCATTCATGTATCTCTTGTGTAAGTGCATAGACAGCACTGAAGTGGAGTAAAATGTTTAGCTGAACTGAAGAGCGTAGCGACCACTATTAATTAAAAGAAGAACATACAATTCATTCATTATATGATTTGCATTATCCTCACCCTAGCTTATGATCGTTCGATCACTACGATCTTTGCACAATAAATCATATCAGCTTAGATGAAACATCAGCTCAGCTTAGATGTAACATTACTAACAGTGATACAGCACCTTCAATAGACCAATTTTGTGTGTACAAAGACTGTCATAAACACAATCCTGTTGAACATAACCTACAGTGATCAGTTGACTGTGAGGCTGCAGCTCTGTGAACTAACTGTAAAGGTCTGCACCGTCTGGATGTAAAACTAGTAGCAAAATATTTCAGTGTGGAAGTTGTGTTTAAGATGGCATGTTGTCGCGAAGCGTTAACCAAGTAGCTCGTGTGACTGAGGAGTTTTAGGCAAGGTAATGCCGCATTTGAGAGGGGAAACCCGTGCCAATTCACAAAAGCCACTAAGTTGTTCATGTTGTTGAGGAGATATTTCGTAGTATATGACCAACAGAGTTAGAAAAAACTCTGGGGTTTTACATAGAAGTTGAATTTTCTGCAACCAGCAGTTTGATTTCATGCTACTATGAAGTCCTCTTAAAAATGTATCTATCTGCCAGTTTACTACAAGTTCACTAAAAGAAGTTGAATAGATATGTTATAGATATGTTCTTTCTGTATGTTGTATTATTATTGTTATTGTTATTTGGTGAATGTTTTTTTGAGCCCTCAACGGCACCTTTCAGGCACCCCAGGCAGCGCTGCCTGCAAGGCACCCAAAAATCTAGGGTTAGGGAGAGGGTTAAGGGGGTTAGGGTTAAGGTAGTGCCTGGCAGGCAGTGCTGCCTGGAAGGTGCCGTTAAGGGCTCAAGACACCATCAAGCTAATAATTTGTTGGCATTAGCCTTCACTGAGGTAAATCGAAAATCCTGCCATCATTACAGTTTTAGTCAACATTAGTCAACATTTTTTCCAATAATATTGATGTAGAACAGGCATCAAATTGTCTGCAGATGTAAAAAAAAAATACTCTACCCTATTTGTCCTGAATTTATTAATGAAACTTTGAATAAACTTTAAGGAGAGGCAGAGCTTTCCTTGAAATCTAAAAGCTTTCAGTATGTTGAGGCCATGACCCCGCAGTGCAAGCAGCTCTGATAAGACATAATGTGGATATTTACCTCCCTCTAGTGGTCATTAAGCCACAGTCATATTTTAAATGGGCTGTGGAAGTTTGACTCATAAATAAGGGTTTTTTCACAGTACCAATAAGCCTGCTGCTGCTGAGTGATAAGTGCTGTCCTTGAACAAAAACTCCCAACAAGAGAAGCATATTAATGTGACAATACTGAAGGATACAACCATGTATCACAGGGAAGGCAAACTTATGCAGCTGTGAAGAGAAGAAAAAAAAAAACATCAGTTAGCACTTTCTTACCACGTAACTTTGTGTAAAACAGATCTACTACGAATCCATATACCACCAAAATCAGTGCTGGCATGCACAAAATATACACTAGGCTAGCATAAATTACATGGACAAACAAATATGCGTGCATGCAATCACACACACACACACACACACACACACACACACAACCGGCCGGTAACAGGGATCAAGGGAGTACTCCTCTTACCTCCGGCTGGGTCATGAAGTCTCTTAGCAGATGTCCATTCCAAACAAACCTCTGGTCTGCCTACAAAACAAAGACAGGTATGACTGGATGCAACAGATGCATTATAGTTTTCAAGCTTTTATGCACAGGCTATCCTTCTCGATGTAAGGTGATATGTTTAGGAAAACAAATACATTTCTAAGGATGGCCCTATTGCTGTTAGTCTAGGTATGGAGTGTGTGTGTGTGTGTGTGTGTGTGTGTGTGTGTGTGTGTGTGCGTGCGCCTCACTCTCTCTAGCAGGGTCATCTCCTGAAACTCAGGGCTGGTGTTTGCCAGGCGCTGCAGTGTGTGGGTCAGGTCATAGTCTGTGGCAAAGTAAAAACCGTCTGTGTTGAGCACATTGTTGATCATGGACAGGAAGGTCTTGTTGTCCTGCATCTAAAAGTTGGACAAAACAGAAAAAGAAATATTACCATAGGATATTTATTTTTAATAAGTTCTGATGATAAATCAATAATCATGATCAGATCCCATCACATTAGCATTAAAAAAAAACATGACTGTTCTGTATTTTATTTCATCTCAAATAGACACTCTTATTTCCCTCGGGGAATGTCTGAAGCGTCCACAAGCATTGCAGTGTTGTTGCTTTCTCCCTCAACCTCTGACAAGTCAACCTTTCAATCACATAATTTAGAGTAGCAGCAGGCAAGCACCTACAGAGTTTTTCGAAAACAAAAAGCAGAGACGAGTGTGCACAAGACAGGTTGGGGAAACTGGTCTGTGCTAAGGAGGCTACAAAAATGAGTCTGGAAACCCAGGTGCTTATGAGGAACATCAGCCCACCGCCCGAATCGAATTAGTCCAGAAAAAAAGTTAAAATTCTAGTCTCGTCTAGGCCATTTTTGGATTTAGGCAAGACAATAAGAAAATCAGTCAGAAATACATAGTAGCCACTAAGCAAGCTGTAGAAGGCAACAAACCCCAAAACACGGTCATACCTCAGCACAAATCTCTGTTATGGGAATACTGCACAAGGCAACTCAAACATTTCAATTTGTTTAAAAAAAAAACAAAAACAAAACAAAACAAAAATCTGAGAATCGTGATCTCAATTCTTGACAAGAAAATCTTGACTCACATTTTTTTCCAGAAACGTGTCACCCTAGCACGGTATCTCTACTCTGCCTTACTGCAATTTCACCTACTCAGCAGGGAACAATTACCACTGATCGATATGTGAAACTACAATAACAACACACACTTTTCATGAGAATGCCTAGTTTTTGTGTTGCCTGTTACTAGAACAAAAACTACCAGGACACTGAAGGGTGATCGGAAACAAGTTGGAGAGAGAAATGGAGCGGGACTGAGAAGAGACCATGGTTCATATTCAAACATGGCTCCTTGGCAGTCGCACAAATTTGTCGCAATCTCCATTTCACTGCTTTTTGTACATGTACACTTATGCATATGACAAAAACCATATTGAATAAATACAGTAGATGCCTTGAAATCCTGAAACTGACTGTGGCACGGATATTGCATTCACTTTCACCACAGCTTCATCACAAGTTTTGCTCTTCGTTTCAGTTCAAACTGAGGACAGCCCATCTGCTGCAGACCAACTATACCCACGGCCTGAAATAATATGCAACATGACCAATTATCTGCATTTGGCAAGAATTCTTAATTGTGCCACAGGATCTCATGATCGCAGCTAAAATGAGTGTAAAGCTACTGCTGAGACTTGAGAATAGCTTGTGGTTCAAAACATTCCACATCTTCGTCAAGCAAAAAAAACAAACAACAAAAAAATGGCCAGGGGCAAACTGAATGTGTGACAGGGGCCTATCATTATGGCTGACGAGGAATGTGAGCAGGTCAAAAGGAGGAGCTTAGGCACAGAGGAACATCTGTCTGCAGGGAGAATCTGTGCTTGGCACATACCCATCTTACTACAACGCCACACTGCTATGTGCTACTGTGAGTCAATCTCTGGGTCTCCTCTGGTGTTGATTGGACAATATCCATTGTGTTGCACTGATATACAACTAGCCTAAAATCATAGGGACATGGACAACATAAAGAAAAATTGAGAGACTAAATGAGTATATAGTTTGTGATTTCACAGCATGGCGATGCCAGAATTTGTGACACAGGCTGAATGGCAAAATTCTTGTCACAGGATATCAGTGCATGACCCCGTCAGCAGCAACCTAACATTGCACAGTGAATCGCACCCTAGTAGCCAGTAATTTGACCTTTAAAAAGGCTCGCAAAGGCTCAGACTCTTGCATTGAGAACACCGTTGGTGTACAAAGAGTTTGTCGAAAACTAAGGTTATGTCCACATTAATGCGGATAAATACAAATTCGCTCATCTGTAGTACAAACCATGTCCGTCCACACTGTCGTTTTTAGAGTCAAACTTTCCTCGTTGCCATAGCAATGGAACGCCCGTCATCCTTTCCAAGCCGGCGTATTCAGATCTCTCCACTTCAGCGGTCGTTTTCCAAAAGCTCCGCTTGCCGTGTTCGAATTCGCCGTGTTAATGTGGACGGGAGGGGCAAACGAATACACGATTATGCGTTTGTATATGTATCCGCACTAATGTGGACAAGGCCTAAGTGTTCATTCTTTTAAACACACCATTCAAAACCATTGTAAGCAGTGGGCACAAACCAAATGGCGGTCCAACTTATAAACCCAGCAGGCAAAGAGATTTTGTTTTTGAAATTAAATGTGACTCATGTTGACAATGAGCCTTAAAGGAGAAGTTTGGTGTGAATTAATTGACTGAATGCTGTCTATAGCAAAAAGAACCAGAACATTTGATGCAACCTAGACCGAGTAGACCGAGTAGACCGAATTCGCGAACTAGCCGCTACCACTAACTGATTAGGGCATGGCGCTATGGTTTCGTTTCGCCATAGCGCTATGGTTTCGTTTTCATATGGACTAATCAGTTAGCGTTAGCGGCCAGTTCACGAATTCAGTCTACGTTGTACCCACTGCTGTCGTTTTGATACCTATCGACAGCACACGGCAGCCTCAGACAACAGGGCTTTGGTTTGATTCACTCCGGATAACTCCTTTAAGAGAGTGGGGCATAGCAAAATGAAACTGAAAGTAAGACACTCTGCCCCATTTACTCAGTGGAAGTTGCCGGTTCAGTATTCAGCCTATGTTGCATCAAATTTTTTTGTTCTTTTTCCTATTGACGGAATTCAGTGACCTTGAGCAACAGGGCTTTGGAGTGATTCACACCAAACTTCTCCTTTAATAGCTTCAGTGCCTGTGTCTTACTCTAACAAAAGCTACTACTAATAAAAAGCAAGCTGCTGCATCACCACAATTTTCGTTCTCAATTCCTATCTTTATCATGCATCATTGAAACCTTCACCTGTTAGAAGCACCAACAGGAAGACAGCAAAAAGCACACAGAACGTGTAACACATACTTCATAGCTTGTGCCTCGGATAATGAATCAAGGACAAACAGAACAGATGATTTCGTTCAGGGTTCCAGAGTACCTCATCCTGTCCAAAACCTTGTTCCCTCTGAGAACCCATCTCTGGTCTAACACAAAGACTTAAATGGAATGAGCGGTCACACCTGGTTATCGGTGAGGTGGAGGACTGTTTTTTTGTAGGAGATGACATCAAATTCCACAGCCTTCCACACCACATGCCCCAGTAGATCGCCCACTTTCCTCTTCTTTGTAATCACAATGAGGTACATGCCTGACAAGATAAGAAAAAAATGTTCTATGACAAATAGCTATGCTTGGTGAAAACAACAAAATGTAAGAAACACTTTAATGCATCCCAATGACACTTGTCCTTAAAGGGAATTGATTTTACGGTCATCGCCAAATTCATTGCCATGTACATGCTGTTGTTAAAGGGCTTTTACAAATTACAAAAATCTGTTTTCAAAATAATTGCAGCAACCTGCGAAAACTGCAAAACTACAAAAGATAGTCATTATGGCAGACAGGGCTTTTATTTTGATTTACTATGGAATTTGATCTGATAACTATGTTTTGAAAGTGCTTACAGTGAGAAAGCTTGCTCATATGATATGTTGAATGCACCTTTAACAAACAAAACGTTGGTTCTTGCTCCATTCAAACATGCACAGCAGAACTGAGGGCATACCTGCCACTAATCGGATTGTTCCCATGATGCCACATATTGGTCGTGTCACTGCTGAAGGTGGGATGTCCTTCCTCACTGTCAGATGAAAATCAAGCAACAATAGAAACAGAGTCAGTAATGCCAGACCATTTGAAAAGGTTCCTTCGAGGGATACTGGAGAAATAGGCAAAGGGCAAGGCAGGACAAGAAGCTAGAGCAACAGCATGTGCTCAGGAAAAGGTGTGTTTGACAGGTATTGAAGATGATTAACTTTTTGAATATGCAACAACTAAACAAATGCCAGGTATGTGATCAATGATAATCAGTACTGGCACCAACACATGTTTGAAATAGCCTAGTAGTGACAGTGACAAGAAGAATGCAAACTCTGAGGTTCTCTACCAGACAAATCACAACACAGTGGTCAGTGGCTCATAATCGTCATACAAACAAAGGCATCAATCAGACAAGTCACATACCAGTGAGTGTCATCTCTGTGGACACCCTGTCAATGGCAAGGACGTCATTGGCCCCATCATCACAGGCCTCAATAAAAAATCTCTCAGGGGTTATATGCCTGAAGAGACAAACCATAGAAAACGTCAGTTGAATGTTGCATATAGATTACTTTGTTATTTCTTTGAAAATGTCAAGCTGCTATAGGTCGCATTTATAAAACTACATAATTCTGGTCTGATTGATTGAGATTTGATTGAGATGTACTGGGGACTGAATGTAACAGCTAAGGTTAGTTTGAGAAATGGATGTTAGACCAATCTAACATTAGGCTACTGACATTTTGCACTGAATGGGACCCTTTGGAAACTTTGCAGCCAGATGTTTACGCAACGCTAACATTAACCTGAATTATAGGCTACTCTGTATCGGAGGAGTTTTCACGTTGATGACAATGATTACCCAATCATTTATGAAAAATTGCCATATTGAACAATGTGGTATTCAAGATCAATTACCATTACTGTGATTACAACACGGAGGTGAATGTGCTATAATTACATTTACATGTTAGCGCACTGGTTACCTGGCTAACTGGTGAATAAGTAACCCCTAACTTTTCGATACGATACGGGTTTGAACTTCAAACATAATGACGATTGTTGCTGCCGACAGAATGAAGCCATGATGTGGCTTAATAAACACTGTTCAAAAACGACATTTAGAGTTTCTTCTGACATTAGCTATGAAGCTAGCGTTAGCTGTTCACAATCTGGTAACGTTAGCAAGCTGGCAAGTACTGAATGACAGCCTTAGAATAGCACCATAATGTGCAATGCCCGCATATTAATAACTACCATCTTCACAAAAATCATACAAGAGGCTAATAAATCTGAAGGATTTATGAATAAGATCCTTAATGTACGAATAGAGCGTTAACAAATCAATTAACGTTGCAATGTCCCGCTAGATACTCACAAATTGAAGCTTTCGTAGGCAGTCGCCATCTTTACATCGATACTGGTAACCCCAGTGACGTGTCACATGTAAGAGGGAGAAAGATTTGTGAAGTATCGCCTTACACGCATAGACAGTAAATGAAACGTGCCAAACTTCTCTAATGTCCCATGTATTTCTTGCGTTACGGTAAATTAGTACTCTAGAAACAGGCGCAATGAAATGCACCATGAAATGATTGGTTAGTTGACTAGCAAACTGAAAGCTGATTGGCTCATAAAAGTTGTCACACTATAGCGTCGAACCGGGCCAGTGGCGCAATGGATAACGCGTCTGACTACGGATCAGAAGATTCTAGGTTCGACTCCTGGCTGGCTCGTAACCTTTTCACTAACTTAATCCATCTGATGTGTCTACTTAATTACCTGACATATCGGTCAGTGACTATAGTATGTTAACATGCACGTCGGTAGACCTATCCCAAATATATAGTATGGTACCGGGTTCTCGCTGGATTTTCTTGTTAAAATTATATATTTTTTTTTCCTGTAATTGATTGGACTGGGGTAAAACTTGATATTTTACTTTGACTTCAATTTTTTTCTTT
>JASCQY010000010.1:10124125-10137379 GCA_030264315.1 Sardinella tawilis
CGCAGCCGCAAGGGTAACTACTACCTGGTGGTCCTTGTGGATTACTACTCCAAGTGGGTAGAGCTGTTCCCTGTGCGAAATAGCCGGACCCTCTCAGATCCTCACAGAAGAGATATTCACCAGATGGGGTACGCCAAAATATCTTCTGTCCCACAGGGGGAGCCAGTTCACCAGTAGCCTTCTGAGAGCAGTCTGCAAATCGTGGGGCGTGACCAATAAGTTCACCACGAGCTACCATCCACAGACAAATCAGACCGAGCGGGTCAACAAAACACTCAAGACCATGATTGCCTGTTATGTTGAGGGGATGCATAGGAACTGGGATCGGTGGGTCCATGAGTTCCGTTTCGCCATCAACTCCTAATGGCAAGAGTCCACTGGTTTCACGCCAGCCACACTCCATCTGGGACGTGTTCTCAAAGGCCCTCTTGACCAACTTCTGTCAGTCGCTCCGCCACCCACATCTTCACAACATGCTCTCCTAGAGAGACAGTTGGAATTGTCAAGACAAATCGCTGTCAATGTGAAACGGTCTCAAAACAAGCAAGCCAAGTACTACAACTTGAAAAGGAAGAATGTGGAGTTCTCAGAAGGTGACATGGTGTGGGTCAGAACCCATCCGTTGTCCGATGCCTCCAAAGGATTCACCGCCAAACTGGCACCAAAGTGGACTGGACCATGTACTGTAAAAAAGAAATTAGGAACCATAAATTACAGAGTTCAGTTCTCTAATGAGTCCACTGACAACGTCAGTGTGGTGAATTTGAAGCCTTACTTTGGTCCTTCTCGACATATCCAGTCTGGGGTGGGGGGACTATGTAGCCTCAGCCACATAAAGTAATAAGCTCTTAATTATGAAGTTGCGCTATACATTTGAAATAAGTATATATTTCCTATAATAATGTTTATGTAAATTAATACATAGGAAGCCTGGCCAGGCGCCACAGATACATTCTTTACCTTCTCCCTTTAAGAGTATATGGGCGTTTACCGTGAGCTATGGGGTGAGCATGAGCCTAGGAAGTCTATAGGATTCTTCACTGTCACTCACCTTGTCACTGTCGCACGCACCCACCTTCTCACTCTCTGTCCTATGGCCATAGTCCCTTTATATCACATGCCCCTTTTTTGAATGAGAGACGTGAAAATGGGATGAATGGAGGTAGACGAGTGCCGTCTGATAACCTGCACAATTCCATAAGGTCCGAATGAATGAATGAATGACAAGTGGATTCTTGTTTTTGACTTGGATTACTTTTGCCCAATACACCCTTTCCTGTGTGGATTATAAAATACTTTTGGACTTCCCCGGATTGATAAAGAGGTGAGATCGCTCCTTATTTCCACCTTTCGCTGCCAGGTTTTTTCTGAAGAGACCGAGATTTGTGGATTATTCTTTTTTTTTTTTGGTGGATTTTTTTTATGGGCTATAAAGAACTCTTCTCTTTTTGAAGAGCGCACGGCTGTGCGCGAGTTTTGTTTTTGGTTGGACTTGACGTTAACTGCTTTGCGCAGTGTGGACTAAAAAGATACAGCCCGAAGGGCTCATTTCTTTATTTCTTTCTCTCTCTATCATCTCACAATTTCACTCACACAATAAATATTCACTTTTGGAAGATCCTTTGCACGCGCGTTTCATGAACTTAAATAATTTTGTTGACAACTCGCATTGAGTTTGTTACACTATGGGGGAGCGTCAAAGAGAAAGGTTTTAAGTCTATTCTTAAAGGTGTTAAGAGTGTCCGCTTGTCGGATGTGGAGGGGGAGATTATACCATAAGGGGGCGCACGGTACCAGAAGGCTCTTCCTCCTATCGTATGTTTAGATATTCTTGGGATTACGAGGAGGCCAGCGTTCTGTAAACGTAGGGTTCTAGGAGGATTGTAGGGGACGACTAAGTCTTTGATGTATGATGGAGCGAGGCAGTTAAGGGCTTTATAAGTCATTAGTAGAATTTTGAAGTTAAGTAGAGAAGCGAGAATAGGGGAGATGTGTTCATATTTTCTGGTCTTAGTCAGTGTTCGGGCTGCCAGACTAAGTGAAAGGTCCTTTAGTAGATTTTGTTGGTGGGGTAGCGTGTTATTTAGCTGTCTGGGGCCTATCACCATGAGTTTTGTTTTGTCACAATTTAGGCATAAGAAATTGTTAGTCATACAAGGTTTTGATGTCTTGGAGGCAAGTGGGGGCACTATCATAAGGCTTCATGGAAAGGTAAAGTTGTGTGTTGAATTGGATGCTTTTAGTTTAAAATGTTACCCTATTCACCTGTAGTATCTCCCAATGCATTGCCAATGTGCTGCCTTTGACCTTAAACAAAAGTATGTTCCACTAAATTGCTGATGGTAGATTTTTAGATATGATCCAGTAGAGTATTAAGAACAGTAAAAACTATGAAACATTACTATTGCAATTTGTTTGAGCTTTTTAAGCTAAATAGACCGGCCTAGTAGGCCTACCATGGAGACAATGCATTTTTGCCTTAAAGCCGAAAAAGACTAAACAGCAAAAACGATATCTTTTGTCTAAAAGCTTGATCTGTAGGCCTAGATGTGATTTAACATGCACTGGAAGTTGCCCCAACCTCCTCCATCCCATGGCCTGTAGTTTTTAAAACAATGGGTTTCAATAGGAATGCTGGAAGGTCAGGTAGTGTATCCGAAAATTTTCACCGTTAACATTCAAATTCATAGTCAGCAGAGCATGCAAAAAAGTTGGTTTTGATAGGAGGTGAGAGGGGGTGCACTTTAAGACTATTTGACCCGTGTCGCCCATTGCAGTGAAGACTCGCCGCAGATTTAGACTATGGATAGGTCCAGAGCCATAAAGCTTTAAATGCTAATAAATTAACCTATAAGCTTGAATCACATAAAAGCACACAAAAAGCCCACATCCTCTGGCGACTTCAATCATTAGGCCTATGCAATGTTTTTAGTCACCACTAGAGACCAGTGTTTAGTCTCGTTTGTCGGGAGGTCCATAGCATATTTAAAGGAGGAATACGCAATCGCCCAGTTCAGTCAACGAACAACGTAGGAAAGACTACTGGTTCACAACTTCGCCAAAGGTAAGTTTGTATAGTTTTGCGTTGCTTCAGTACTTGCTTGATTTGGGTTTCAGATTAATCCACACATTATTTCTGGTGGTATTTTGTCGAAGAGAAGAAAAATACAGATGCGCTCTAATCTTAATATAATCTTGTCTCAGATCAAGGGGGAAGCTAATATTCACTGGATCAATTTGCTACTGTCGGGGAAAGGTTAGTTTATGAAAAACGAAATTGCAGCAAACGTGACCTGGTCCATAGACTACTTTCACTTCGTCTAAGCATATCGAAACATTTCACAAAAGCCTGTTATCGCAACCTTTTCCAAACTGATGCATATTCCCACCTAAAATTACTCCAATGCGATTTTCAATTAGGTTTAAGTCAAAAACTCCTTTCTCGCAGTAGATACTGTTGATAGCCTAGATATAGCCTATTTTATCCCAAAGGAAATCAGTAGCCAATCTACGCTGACGCAGTTGGAAATAGGCACTTCCCACAGATAAAACAGTGGACACTTTTGTCTTTCCCATTACAAAAAATTAGAAACTAGAAAATATTTTTTCAATGATACCTTTGGTAGAACTGTGGATATGTGGGTATTAAGCTGCTCATATTTTCCACAATTAGGCCTGCCACAACAAACCATTTTCACTTTGGCTTTGGGGTAGCTGAGTAGTTGTACAAAGCCCCGCAGAGCTGTCATGAAGTTCTTCCCGAAGCCCATATACCAATTTAACCACTCCCACTCGTTTTTTGGCACGCACAAGCACTCATGCGTTCTCATGGAAGGGTAGGGTATCCCCATAACCCAAGTGCAAGGGGAAGTCTGTACGTTACAACCTATAAAACTACCCCTTAAATCAGAGGGAGGTCAGCTGCAGATATCGAAGGATGAATTTACACAGTACAGCAAGAGTCCAGAAGAAGAAGAAGGATGATGGCCAGATCAGGAAAAAAACACAACGTAGGCCAACCCAAGGGATGAGCAAATTTCATGATAAAGAGGGCCACAGTTTTTCACCACAGTTAGAGGGCAACACACTTTCAAAAAACTGTGTACTACTGCTAGCCTGGCTTTCGTGACAAAAGCTCATACGAGCTTAGTCTGGCCAATCTCACATTCTAACTGCCCTCTGAAAGCATAATCTAACATAAACTTGTTAAGCCCACCTCCTTCACCCTGGAGTGAAAGTTCGCTTCTCATTGGTGCCCAGGATTTCTGGCATTATAAATGCAGTGAATAGGCTGGTTGGCCATTCTGACTTGGATTGCAACATTTTGTGAAGCATCATAGGAAGTATGGGCAAGCCCAGGCTAGTGTACTCCAGTATCAAAACTGCATTTTTTTCTACAGTATTTTTCCTAGGCTACTGCAGTAGGTCTATATTACAGTAGGCTATTACATCAGTGAATGCAATATTTTGGTCATGAAAAAACTGTATAAAAAATCCTACAGAAATAGCCCACTGCACTGTACTGCTTTTTACTGCATAATAGGCTACAATATTTTGGACAGGAAAATATTGCAGTACTGCGGAAAAAACTGCAGTTTTCTGTTATACACTGCAGGGTTTTTTTTTTCTTTTTTTTCGTAAGCCAGGCATGACCACACACTTCAAATTACAGTATCATATCATGAATGTGCTTCATTGTTGAAAAACTGCTCTCACAAATGCACAAGTGCTCTCACAAATGCACAAGTGCTCCCAACCATGCTGGCAAAAGAGAACAAAATCTCTGAGGAGTGGGAAAACATGCCTCTGGTAGCAGTCTCCAAAACGAAATTATCTTTGCCTGTTTCTAGCAAATTTGTGCCTTTATTTCGGTAATATCTTACTTTTTAGGACTTTACTCTAAAAACTTTGATGTTCTCCAGGTCTGCACTTGATTATTTTTCACGTGTGAAACTTCCAACAGGAACCATGGCCAACTCAGTCCCTTCCGCTGGTGGCTTTGTGGTGGTCACTCATGTGCTCCCACAACAGGGGGGGCAAAATTTCACTTCACCACCAGAGAGCAGAGTTGTTTCAACACCACCCTCATTGCTTGGGAAATTCCTTAAAGGAGAACCAGTTGCCTTGGGGGTGAGTTGACATGAAGGGAGAACTCTGTCCATTTTCAACACATTTGACTGTTGTTTGGTCAGTGAATGCTATCAGTTGAAAAAAGAACAAGCATATTTGATACATGTACATCACAGGTTTTACATTAAGTTCCAGAAAGCGAGAATTAGTTCCATACAGTAGATGAGCATTGAGGTGATGACCAGTAACCCACAAAGTCAGTTATGAAACATATAGGCTAACATAATTGTTTTCTTTTATTTCCCACAGACAGTACAAATAATGATTGGGGCGATTGTATTCCTGTTTGGTATGGTGACAGTCTTTTATGCATCAACACCATCCATTTACAGCGGTGTTATGTTCTGGGGAGCCATCATCGTAAGATTGATTCATTCATCATTAATTCATTAATTCATTAATTTTTTTAACCAACTTTCTCAATGGCATATAATTTTATATTATATGTGTCTTTCAGTACATCACTGCTGGTTCTCTCACAGTTAAAGCCAATAAGAAGCTCATCCCCTGTTTGGTGAGTAAGCTACACAAATCATTTAACACTGTCTTTTCTGATTTATCCACCTCAGTGGTTGTTTTCCAAAAGCATCACTTTTTGATGTTGGAGTATACCATATCAAAGGGTACTGGAGGGGTAACCAGATAAATTATTATGAACATTAATCTTTATGTGCCTTTGTAACGGATGCCAGCTAGCCTGCGCGTGTGGAACATTAATAAAGCTTCACTCCCGACGCTTCAAGAACGCCCTCAGTCGCTTCACTGAGAGCCTGGGCTTCTCAGTCGAGTGGCTAGTGCGTTCGCCTCCCGATCCCGAGTTGCTGTGTTGTTGTGAGGTCGTGGGTTCGAGGCTGGGCAAGTAGCAGGGCTGAACTAGTGCAGAGGACCTTGGTTACACCTTAATGTGTACTAGGGCCTAGCCCAGCACCAGAAGTAAATTACTGATGGCGTGGGAAAAAAAAAACCTAAGCCGAGAAGTGTGTTATGGTCATACAGTATCTTGACCATTCAAACAATATTTAATGAGGGAAAAAATGCATTTCTTCTTTCATTAGCAGAGCATGGGATAGTCAGTACTATCGGAAAGGCTACATGCAATTTCAATTGGTTGTGTATTGAGGCAACGAGCATTAAGACTGCGGTGATTCCAGTGCACAATATCGCTTTTCATGTATTTATCATGTCTCTATGTGATAGGTAGAATTACTATTTGATGCAAATAATTCTAGCTGGCTCAGCCAATTTTATTAAGCGGCGACGTATGGCGGCGCAGTTGCGTGCACAAAATTATTGGCTGGCTTCGTCTGAAACTCTTAATGGCGCAAATGGCGGTGCGTGGCAGCGATTTTGGGGTCTAATACAAGACATACAGTACTTGCCTATGTCAAATACTAGATTTGTTACCAAAAGATGTGTATCAGTTGTGGTGCAGCGGTAGCGTCCTTGCACATCACACGGTTGACCCGGGTTCGATTTCCATGGTGTACCCGGTTAACATTGCAAACTAACGGTGTACTGTATTTCCGTAATAAAAACTCTCCTACGACCCCTTGAGGGAACTAAAGTAACTTAGATAGAGCGTTCAAACACCCAAAAACTGTAGGTTCCCTGAACATTCCCACAATCAGAAAATGTTACCTGGGCAGCTGTATAGTTCATGCTGGATGTTTACATTTCAAGGCAATTTACTGTCTTTAACATAGTGATAAGGCTGCACAGAGTTTTAATTTATGATTAAAATATAACGCCACGTGTGAGAGACCAGCACAGATGTTAGATTTTGTTGCTTTCAAAGAAATCTTTTCAACTATCAACCAGCATTCTTTCCGCTTTCATCCTTTCTTTATCATTTCTTCTAAAAAGTGAATAATGGGATTAAGATGTGTAGCCTACATGTCCAGAGTGCACCTCAGTGATGTGACTATATTTGGATACAACAGATTTCAATGTAGACAAAAAAAGATGATTTTCATAAATTTCTTGCAACACACCTACAGCCTACACAATCTTGATGGTAGAAAGTTTACTACAGCAAACAGTGTGGGTAACACTTGTTAAGTCATACTGTTTAATCAGCATTATGAAGGTACTGTAACAATGAGATCCCAATTTACTTGACTTGAAATGTGATTATAGTGGTCTGATTTTGCTTCTTTATATTTCTTTTAGGTTAAAGCTTCACTGGGGATGAATATCTTCAGCACAATATCTGCAGGGATTGCCATAATTATGCATATCCTTGATTTTATAGTCCCACAGTACCCTTTTTATTACTATGGTTGTTATGGGGACTATGATTCTTATAGGTGCAGTTATTCAAAGGAAGCATCCATGGTAGGTATGCCCTACAAATAATTCAAAAATATGAACATACAATAATCTCATTCTGTTTTTACTAATTGTTGTATCTCAATCTGTCAATCAATTATTACATTTGCATATACTTGACTGGGTTTCCCTCTAATAGAGCAGGGTGCTGGGGATTGCTGGAGTGATGCTTGTGTTGTCCATTCTTGAGTTCATTATCTCTATCTGCGTATCTGCATTTGCCTGCAAAGCTACCTGCTCTTCTGGCACCGAGGTGAGTATAACTGAGATAATAAACACATTTTGGGTGATACGTTAGATTAAGGTACAAATGTTCTCCATTAAGTAGCAGTTTACTAGCATGCAAATTAATAACATACCATACTGGCCATAGTGTTACAAAACATCTTTTGTAAATATTACTGAAGAATAAATACTCTTGTTATACCATCATAAGACCTATACAAAAGCATATTAAGATCATGAATCATTCATAGCTTACAATACTTCATATGAATAACTAGTAATTAGGACTTTATATTGGAGAAATTCGTTGTTAATGGTTTACTAATAGTGCTAAATGAATAACAATTAAATGGCTACTATGTTACTAATTAGCATTTGCAATAAGTTGCTGGTTAATGGAAATATTTGCACCCTAATCTAAAGTGTTACCCACATTTGTTATGCTGCCCAGTGAGCATAGGAGTCTCTAAATGACTTTATGTGAATTCTGCAGCAGGTGATATACGTTACAAGTCAGGTGCCATCCTCTGTGTCTGCTACCCACATGTCTGCACCTCTTCTGGACCCCTCTGAGGTACAGTCCAGAATATGAATCAGTATGATCCAGATAGGACTGAACCCATAATACAGTAGGCTATAAATCCTTCCGCATTTCAGGTTCTAGTTTCACAGCTGGTCCCACTGATCTCTATTAGAATACCTGTTCTTTAGAGATCAGTGGCTGGTCCCCCAGGACTTCCTGTTTAACTTTCCATGTATTATGTATGTATAAGGGATAATATATTGTCCGCAGGTCATTAGGAGGTGTCTTGTTTGTTCTGAAGGGAAACATTTAACACAAACGACTTAAAACTTTATTTGTTACCATTTTGTGGCTTCAGCTAATTAAAGCGATACACAGGCGGAGATCTATTGTAGGCTCTATGTCTGCATGTGCACTCGTGAAACGTTGTGTCAAAGAATATTTTACATCAGTCACTCCCAGCCGGAGTTAGGGCAATCTTCTCATTTCAATGATTGTGCCTTTACAATGGGATTGCGCCAGCAAATGCTATTTTTAAACCACTTTGTTGGTTGAAATGTTTGAAATCTCACGAAACTTCCTACAAAGTATTATCAGTGTCTGTACTCATGAACTTCAGCATAGACAACATTGTTGCCGCACTTAAAGCTTAGTAAAACGAATGTTTCCGGAAAATCTTACCGTCTGTGAAACGTCACCGTCCTTAAGTGCTGTTAAGCTCCCGCAGCATTCTACATTTATATTCCATTTATGCATTTAGCAGACACAAAATCACCGAGTTTTTTTTTATTCCCAAGACGTTTGTTCGTTTTAGAGCATCTCATATGGCTCTACATGTTCAACTAGTTGTTCGGTTGGCATAAACTTCTTTGTTTTGGTCGGCATTTTTTTTTTTTTTTTTTCAAAAAAAGAACTTTAGTCGGAGCATCCACTGTGACGCAAACTCTTGTTAATTGGTCAGCTGTCAAAAACCACCTGACGTCGGTGTTTTTTCTTGGCGAGTAGACTTTTTTTCAACTTGAAAAACACCCGGGGTAGGAAAAAAAACTGCCAGTGGCAACGTTTTAAAAACACTCAGGAGGTTTTTTCAAAAACCACTCTGTACCATAGGAATATAATGTAAAACATCCACCCGCAGCTGAGAAAAAAAAAACTCAATGTGAACACCCCCTTAATGTAACAGGAAGTAGTTGGGAACCACAATAGAATGTTCAACCATTGTTTTGTCCAGATATGGATGGGGACCAGCTATGACACTAGAACCTGAAACGGTCTATATGAATCAGTATGATCCAGATCTGTAGGTCTGAACTCCTAATATAGCAGGGTATAAATCCTTCCGCTGAATATAGATTTGTGTTGTGTTCCAGATGCCTCCTCTCCAAAGCAGTGTGGTGCCTCCTGCTCATTACAGCGGTGTTGATGGTCTGAAGGCTGCCAGTCCTGATGATCTGCCCCCTGAGTACACTGCTACCCAGGAATGAGTTGATGGACTTTGACTACACATTCAGGGGTCTGGCAAATTATTACCTTGCAGAGCACTGTTGTGTATATTTCTATATTCACTGACTGTTATTTTTTTATTGAGTTACTGTAGTGTGCACATGTAGGCCTGTAAATTCATTTCTGTTTGTTAACTTTTTGATGTTTCTTTTCAACTACTGTATAGTTAACTTGTATTATCCAGGCTGAGTTATCTTTCAACTAATTTTTGATCAGGCAGCTAATCTAATCAACATATTTTTAAAAAGAAATGTTTGCTCTTAGGGTTGTAACTACTGAATATGTTTGGAATCGAGTGTTCTGTCATTTTTTTTCATCAATTAATTGAGGAGAAAGTGTACTTTGTGTTTTTAAACAGCAATATCAATCAGAAGTGTGTTATGCAAAAAAATGCTGGTAAACTGACCAAGCACCTAGCAATAATTCCTTATCAAAATATGTTTTTACTTACATGGTTCCAACTCTCCAATTCTAACCTCAACACTCAAAGCTCTAACCCAGTTGTGGGCAAACTAAGGCCCGGGGGCCACATGCGGCCCTCTGCTCCGTTTCATGTGGCCCGCCATGAAGTAAAAAAATAAAATTGAAAGTGGCCTGTTATTAACCCAATATTATACTGTACATAAATCACACAGCATGGTTTCAGAACTGTTGTGCCGTGTTTGTCAACAGTGTACTTTTGACAACTCTGATTTAATAAACTGGATTTTTTGTAAGGTAACCTCACTTTTTCATTGCTTAATCAGCATAAAAGCTATCCTTGTCAAACAATGCTATTTACTGCTTTTTATATTATAAAGAAATGCAACTAATATTTCGCAGAATTAAGTTTAGCCTTTTGACCCGGCACCTCCACAATATTTTGTCATGTGGCCCCATGGAAAAAAAATTGCCCACCCCTGCTCTAACCTCAAAACTTCACAAATAAATTCCATCCGGCCACAAATCATCTAAGAATGAAGAATAAATTCATGTGCAAGATGGGGAGAAAAAGATGGAGAGTGTGTCTGTGCGCACACATCCATAGTGTGGTAGGGAGAGGGAGAGATGAGATGCAGATGACATTACATCTTGGTGCATTTGCTGACTTACCATGGCAGCAAATAGTCACAAATGCGGTCCCAAATTGTTAGTGCCAGCATCCGTAGTTCACTCGTGTCAACTTTTACTAAGCTTTGAAGCTTTGCTTGGCAAACTGCATTGAGCATGATGATGCTTTCTGTAGTGTACGTATTGGCTGGGTGGCCTCCATGTTTACTAGGACGGTCATTTTCTATTACTCTCCTGTAAACATTTAAATAAATAAATCAGTCTTGACACATTTGCCTGTTGTAATTTTGTGTTACATCTACAGTAGCAATGAAATGTATTTTTAATTCTAAACTTGCTGCCAGCGTTATCTATTTAGTGCTCTTAAGTTTTTCACAATGGCCTCTGAAACTGACACAATGCCATTCCCCAGCAATGAGGAAACAGAGAGGAGGTCTATATCTACGTATATCACCTGTATGCATGCATGTGCACATGCATAGCCTTTCAGCCTTTCAATTTTTTTTCAGTCATAGCCATTACACAGGCTACAAAAGCAAAAAATATATCTTTTTGGCTTTTTGTTATTTTCATATTTTTTCAATGTGTTTGTATATTTGTTTTTTGGAATGTGGCTATAAACTGGGTGTGTGGTGAATATATGCTCCTTTATTGGAATAGAAGCATAATCTGTGCATGTAGTGAATGCTCAATGTAATTATTTGAAGGTATAGCCTGTGTAGGCTACAGCTGATGTTCCTCTCGTATGATTCTAGCTCACCTGAACAGAACCTATACAGTACATTAGTCACCTGTTGGTAACATTCCCATGCCTGAAGAAGACCCTGGTGGGTTGATAAGTTGTGTGTGTTTTTAATAGATCTTATCGGTTTGGAGTCTCCAGTGTGCGGACATCTACTTTTTCTCTCAAAATTTTAATCATAACCAATGTATTTCAAAAGAAAGTTTGAAACCTGTGAACTACATGGTGAACATAAAGGTCTTCTTTTTTAGGCCAGTACAGCCGAGTTTGAAGATCAGTCATGAGGATAACCCGTATGGGCAAGGCTTTTTGCTACTTAAAAAATAAATAAAACAAAACAAAACAAAACAATAAAGATGTTCATGAATAAAGGTGTCTACTTCTCTGGGTATGTTTCTGAATTCTCTCCTCAGTGTACTCTTTCCTGTTATTCCATTAGGCCTACGGGAAGTGGGTAACACTACTATTGCGCAATAACTTCCCGCAAGCAGACTTCATGGGAATAGCTCAGTCTAACTCAGTGACGCAGGCAGTGACAACCATGGTTGGACCACAGCCCAAGTATCCCCGGCTGCAGATTTCCAGCCTAAATATGGGGCTGGGCTCAATGTTGTGCACAGCCTTCACACATGGGACGTTGCCATGGAATAGTCTTTGCATTCCGGAGCGCGGGGCACAAATTGACATACAGTAATGCAGGATTAAATGTAGGCTATGCACTTTTTGCTTCTAGTTAAGCACTGGGTCTACCATAACATACTGTAGCCTAGCTCATCCACGCATTTTATTCAATGTTTAGCCCTAGGCGATATTCAGTGTGATTTCACAAATAAGCTTGTGTAGGCTATTAGTAGCGTTGTTATAAGGGCCATCTCAGCCCATAGGCCCAGGCCTACTTAGACATATCACTTGTTTTTCAAGCCAGTTAGGAAACCAAGTCAGGCAACAACTGTTTAATTGGCGTTTCTGTTCATGTAGCAAAATGTCAATCATTTGGCGTTTGAACTGGTTCAAAGCCTTGATTTCAGAACACACATTTGATTGACTTGTCATTTCATGCTCTGTATCAAAATGACGGTGGATGTTGACAAATACAGCAAATTATTAAAAATACAAACGGCACACAGCATTTCAACCCATAATATCCCGAACCGCTGGGGCTTATTTGCTATAATTGCTGTGCTAATTGCACATTTTGGCGCAACTGCTGCGCTAGGCTTCCTCTCATGGAAAATGTTGAAAGCCCCTTGAGAGTGGGGGAAATACTTTTGTGATCCACCAGTTAGTATAGCCTGCATGAAATTAAGTAGCCAATGTAACAAAAAATGTTGTAATAGGATTCTGTGTGTCGTGAGATACTGTCTCATGACATCCTATGTGTGTGGGATCCTGCCTAGTCTCTCAATCTTTCCTTAAAGAATGTCATCAGCAGAATGCGGGTGAGAATGTCGACATTTGCTTAAACAGAACAGAAACATAATGGCATATCGACATGTTGTCAAGGGTGATAAATATATGCAGGGGTATAAGACCGAAGTCCTAGAGAAGTTGAATTTGTGTGACGCACCTCCGGTAGGCTGTGGCCATGTGTAAGCCCGCAGTGAATCTCGACTGCAGTGAGCCACCTACTTGCCTGCAATGTTTGACCACAAGTGCATTACCATCTGTCACCCGACAGAACACGCACCTTACAACAGCAGATGAAAAGGCCAAACTTTTTCTATGGTTAGAATGTTAACTTCCTCTTTGGACC
>JASCQY010000010.1:10137479-10150412 GCA_030264315.1 Sardinella tawilis
GGTAATAGGCTGGATGTGGGTCAGTTTGGAGCAATTGCTATTTGTACATAAATTGAATTAAAAATAAAGTTGTCCTCTGACGAGGGGGGGTGGTGGCGGGCCCAAAAAAAAAATAAATAAAATAACGTGACTCGATGGCGAAGATGACGGTGACAAAGTTTACCGGTATAAGCATTATCTTCACAAACATTCATTTTACTAAGCTATGAGTGCGCCAACAATGCTATATGCTTGAGTTTTTGAATAGAGACCCTGATAATACATTACTTTGTAGTAAGTATTTTGATTTTCGAACCTTTCTAAGTGGTTTAAAAATAGCATTGTGGTCGCGTCTGCAAGAGTGCTGGATCACTCCCATTACTACGCTACGAGGCTAGAACAGAGAAGAGTGCCCTAACTCTTGCTGGGAGCGACTGACGTAAAATTGTCTTTGCAAGAATGTTGGTCTGAATGAGCACGATTAATGCAGTGTGCAATCGTAGTCTGCCGGTGTATCACTTTAAGTTGTAGATTTAGGGGCATTTTGATGTCATCAGGAGGTTTGTTCCAAAGCTGAACTATGTAGTAATCAACCCGGTTGGAAATAAAGGCATAGATACATATTTCTTAATCCTTTTTTGACATTAGACCTCTTGGTTTTAGGTAATTGTTTTCATGTGACTGTTTAGATCACTGTCAATGACAGCCTCAAGATGTACATTTGCACTGTAGGCTTAGTTTGAATACCAGTCCAAGGTACTTTGAAATGTTACCTAATATAATATACATACAGTATCTATGGATAATACATAAATAAATAAATAATCAATACTCTGTGATTTTAAGATGTTCAGGATTTACGTCTTAACTTACTGTTTACAAACATGCATTGTCTATTTCAGCAGATACAGTTAACTACATTTGCTGATAATGTGCAGACTACAGAAGACATGAGAAAGGTCAGATCTGAACAGCTGCCAGCTTTCCTCACCACTAGAGGGCAATATGTACCCACTATTTTGAAAATGGGCTTCTGGGGAATCAGACAAGGACCTCAACAACGTGTGTGTACAGCCATGAGTGACGCAGATTGTTTGGTGGAGTGAACATGTGATACCACAGAGGAATTGTTGATCTGAAGACTGTATCCTGTGTCCATTCAATACAATTTTGTGAGTGTTGTCTTGTCTTGATTTGAAATAGCTAGACATACTTTTTAATTTAATAATTAATAGGTGCATAGCACAGTTGTGAAGCTTAAAAGGGGGAATGTTTGACCAACCCTAAGGCCCAGTTTTTTCCTTCTCAGGTCTCACTAACTATATTTTCAGTTAGTTCTACTGTATTGTAAATCCCACATTATGGCACGTGCACAAACCTACTCTGAAAAACATTTTCCTCACAGTTGACTGATTGGTACTGTACATCTTCCATCAACCTCAACAATGGCCAACTCTCCTCATACAAGTGACATGGTGGTGGTCACTCATGTGCACTCTCCACAAGGTTTCCAAAGGGATGTTTCACCTCAGATTGAAATTACACCTCCGTCTGCTAATCCACTCAGAAAATTCTTGAAAGGGGAGCCAGCTGTTCTGGGAGTAAGACTTTGACCAGCCTTCAAGAAGTTTATTCTTTAAAATAGATTTCCTTGCAAAAAAGCCTTCATAAGGAAAAATGTAACACATTTGTTGTTATTTTCCACACAGACTGTCCAAATACTGACAGGCATGGTCATATTCTTGCTGGGCCTTGCGTCTACATATCTTGGAACAGTATCCTCTTACTTTGGTATCTCATTCTGGGGAGCAATTATTGTGAGATTGATTCACTCATTGTGTTGATTTCTTAATTTAAAAAGTATGTTCTCTCATTGAGCTTGTTTTAGTGGTTGACTTTTGTATTCTTTTTTGCTTTCAGTACACCACAGCTGGTTCTCTCACTGTGAGAGCTCAGAAACATCTCAGTCAGTGTTTGGTGAGCTTTTTTAACATTTGGTTAAGGTTGGTGGTCTGTGTGGCAGTAATTATATTTGTAATGATTGATTGCACAGCACTAACTGCATTCATCTACATACACTATACTGTACAATACAATTATATTTGCCATCTGGCCTAATGTTGTATTTTATCATGAGACGCCCCAAAGAACTTACAAATGCAACACGTTGAGTGTATTTGTAAAACTCAAATCAAATTCAACTCAGATCAAATTGATATTTCGCAAGACAGGTCTTTCAACCTCTAGGGATTTAAATCATTTTAAAATAGAGGCATCCTAAACAACCATTACTAAATGTAGGCTTGTGAAACAAGATATTCACAAGTTGTATGAATATATGAATTATATGAGTGTACATGAATTGAATCGTTTTCTCATGCAGGTCAAGGCATCAATGGCAATGAATATTGTCAGCACAATAACTGCAGGACTGGCCATAATTCTGCACAGCTTTGACTTCATTGTCCCAGTGTACCCTCGCTATAGATGCAGTCATGATGAAGACAGTTATGATCAGTATGACTGTACAAGAAACCGCCAAATGTTCTGGGTTTGTACATGTACATGATGAACACCATACTTAGGGCCCATTATGGCAATACTGACCAGTTTAATTATCATTATGGGCTGTCTCAGACTACTGTTTCCTTTATCTCATTAGAGCTGGGTGTGGGGGGCCACTGGCATGTTGCTTGTGTTGTCCCTTCTGGAGTTTATTGTGTCCATATATTTGTCTGCATTTGCCTGCGAAGCAACCTGTTCTTCTGACGCTGGAGTGAGTAAACCACAGACATTTCACTGTTTAGCTCAGTCACTGTAGATCAGGCCTACATATTGCTCATGTCTAATATTCTTTTATTCTATTTCTGTTACATAGCCAGTGATATATATTTCAAGCCAGACTCCACCCTGTATTCCAACCACCCACCTACATGCACCTTCAGTGAACACTTTTGAGGTATGACCACATACAGTATAGACCTGTGAGAGGATTGATGGTTACAGATTCCTCAGCAGTCTTTCTGTTGTATTGCTTTCATAGGCACCCTCTTACCCAACCAGTGCAATGCCTCCTGTCCGTCCCAGCAGTCCTGATGGCTGGAGGAATGGCAAACCAGAGGATCCTCCCCCGGCATACGCAGATACTCAAGACTGAGTCAGCTGTATGACAGCAATTAGGTTATCTGGGGAGAATGTATGCCTCTTGTGGATGTTAGTCTTTCAAACAACCAACATGCTTAGTCTGAAATAAATGTCAGGATGTTACAAGTCAGTAAAACTACACATATACAGTAAGCAAGCATGGGTAAATTATATTTTTTAAAAGCCTGAAAAGCTCCTTTATATATTTACACTTATAATGCTTTAGGTATTAAGTAATTACATTATTTTACTTTATTTAAGTGTGAACATTTTTAACTTCAGCCAATTTGTGCTTTTACAGAGCTGAGTAACTTCTTTTTGTAAGCTTAGTCACCATCAGTATACCAGTATACCATCAGTATACCACAATCAGTATACCAGAGGAGAAGGCCTACTATAAAACATCATGAAATATAAGTGCAGAAATACCTGTTGTGTGCCCATTCAGTGTGACTAATCAAGGGCATCTAATCACCAGATTTTTTCATTGTTGTAATATCAATATTATGGATATAATTATCGTTTTTATTATTATCTCTGGCCAACAACATCTGAACGCACATGCTTCAATAGTGCATTGTTTCCTGTAAATATCAAAGGCTCATGGCTGGAAGCTGTTGTCCACATTGAATTAATGGTATAGCCTAGAAAATGTTCTGATCTGTAATTTTTATGAAATTCCTGGTTTGGAAATTTGAAATGTTTCTGTCATCCGTGTTAACACAGACCCCAAAAATATTTCTATTAAGTAAGGAAGGTTATATACACAAATTGATAGCTTATTATCAGACTGCCTTCTTGTTATCATAGACCCACAGCTGCTGGAGGTGGTAGGCCAAAACTGTGTTTTTCTTGGGTTGATAAGCACTCTTCGGAGAGCGTGGGGGCTTATAAAGCTAGTTGTAGACACCACAAATTCACACCAAGTTGGAGAAAAGGGTTTGCATCAAGACATGACAACCAAACAGGCCCACAACAGGCCCTGGGAAACATTTGTGTTATGAGTACTACAGAAACTTGAGGGGAAATAACAGCCACTGAGGATAGATCTTAAAGCAGCTTTTATTGACATGAAATGTCAGTCATGAACACTTTCTTTCCCTTGGTCTCCTAGCACAGTGTTGAAATTCTCCTAGACAGCAACACACAGTTTAGTTTCAATTATAGCTATTTTGTTGTATCATGCTCCAAATTATCAGCTGTAACGTTGGTTTTGGTGATGGGAGAGGATGACCATGTTATTGTGACACAATGTTTCTAAAGTACACATGCTGTCAAGCCTCTCTCTCTCTCTCTCTCTCTCTCTCTCTCTCTCTCTCTCCATTTTAACTCAACTCTAAGAGAGCATCCATGGTACACACTTGCATAGCAAATAAATGTCACCGATAGTTGAAGTACATGCCTTGCCTTTACATCACTGCATTGATTTCCAGTCTTCTGCAGACCTTACCAAATCAATATCAATATGGATATTTTTAGTAACCATTCCGCTACCTTACATTCACAAAAAGGTACACAAAATGTTTGATAATCACATCAAATACTATCTAAATTGCGTTGTAATAGCAGGAAAATATTTCAGTGATCCTATAATAAATGTTTTATTTCATTTCAGTGAGTCTGGGTCCAAAGTGACATACAATTTAAATGTGCTCTGTTCTCTGCAGGGACAGATACAGAACACATACTGTACATAACACATTCTCACAAAAACAATGTGGGTCAGTTTCTTTCGGGAATATCTTGAAGAAGTCCTAAGAAAAATGCCTTCCAATGGTATCATCTGTGGAAGATCTGAAACCTTACAGTAGCACAACACAAAATACATTGCCAATTGGTTAAGGACTGGTAATTTTTGAGCAATAGGGTTAACTGGTCAATCATTGCTTTGACAACTTTCTGGTATTCCAGGACAGTCAAAAAACAAATCAAAATCACAATAAACAGGCATGTAACAAGTCTATTCCTGATGAAATATAATTTGGTCAATGACATGGTCTGTATTTGTGATTCCTTTGACATGTTCAATATCTTATCCAAACAGTTTTCTGAATGGAGATCTAAAGATGTTTTTAAATCATAGGGTCAATGTGACCCTTAGCTGAAGTCATTTATGGCCTATTGCAATGTTTCCATAGTACAGTACAGTCCTAATTCTAGGCTATTAAAATTGTGAACAATACTCACTATCGCTAGAGGGGGAGGGGTTGAATATCGCCTGTGCCATTGCCATTGACACTTGCCTTAGATGGTGAGGATACGGCTTTTGGTCTTTTTTGCCCTGAAAGGCAACCCGCTCCAAAATCTAGGTAGGTGAGGGTTAGGGTGAGGGATAGGGTGAGGGTTAAAGTTAGGGTTAGGGTCGGGGAAGTGCCTTTCAGGCAACGCTGCCTGGAAGGTTCCGTTGAGGGCAAAAAACACCATCGAGCTGAAGATACTGCTCTTTACAGTAAGTCTGCTAATGGTTCAGCTATTGTAAATATTTGACCCTGTTGACAGCCAGCTTTGTCACCTTCAGATGAGATCACATAACTTGTAATAATAAAAGGTTCACATCACATATTTACCAGTATTATTGATATAGAACACATATAGGACATACAAAATAAATATGTGGTTAGGGATCGCCTACTCCTCAAAAGAGAGAACTACAGTATACAAGCTTACAAAAATAACTAATAGGCCTACATGTAAATGAGATTTACTATTTCTACAGATGTACAAAAATATTATTCCATTGTGTGAAAAGTACTAGCACAATGAATTTCCTCATTTTTGTTGATGTTAGTTTTACTGATGTTTAGTGTTGATATTTTATTGGACATTAGTTTGTTTTTGTTTTTTTCCAACCCGATGTCTGCAGCATGTATAAATCAGCCTACTACTCCATTTGTCTCCTTACTTCAAAACGTAACAGAATGAATGCAGAAATAAAAGCAATGCATATATATACTGTATCGCAGTGTGAATGAAT
Source organism: Sardinella tawilis (assembly GCA_030264315.1). Taxonomy (NCBI): domain Eukaryota; kingdom Metazoa; phylum Chordata; class Actinopteri; order Clupeiformes; family Clupeidae; genus Sardinella; species Sardinella tawilis. The sequence goes on from JASCQY010000010.1 coordinate 10,143,577, forward strand.
AAAATATGTTTTTGTAAGACACCCACTGTGCTCTAAATAGCTCAAATGATCCAAAACCATGGCCTTGTGATTCATATCATTTTTTTTTATAATTACTAATTTCTTTACAGTCCACTAGGCGGCAGTATCCCATCAGTGTCATATACACTAGGAAATTCAGATTGTGCTCAGATGTGTTTGTGGCTCTGTTATCAAATTGTACCTAAGTGAATCAGCCTATTATAACATTCTGACCCCTTAAAGGCATACTGTCACATGCTAGTCATGCTTTTCCATATTCTGTTACCTGCGTGAGTGATCATTAGATTACGCAAAAAGTAGAGTTAAGCAACCTACTTCAAAAAGCACCTGGTTTTCCCCAATAGGCGTACCTTTTAAGGAACTCAGGTAAGTCAGCACAATGCACCAGCTCTCCCCCATCCAGCCGTTGGCTGCTACAGGAACCATATCACACTGGTTTTGTAGACTATGGATGCCAAACCATCATTGTGCAGAGTAAACTATATTTTTGTTAGACTAAAGAATTGGTATGTGATGGTCTCTGTTGTCGTACATACAGTATGTGGAGAGGTTATTTAAGTTCATTCCGTAATAGTTATTCTTATAAATGACTGTTTAAATGTTGGGAGTAAGTCAATACCAGGTACAGAAAAACACAACCCGTTTTATGCCATGGGGTCATTGATACCTCCCCATAAATACAGCAGACAGAGATTATGGTGAAAATATTAATATTCTTTAATTACTCAGGTATATATTTCAACAAAAGTAACAACAGCAATATGATCAACCACACTGTAAGCTCAGAAAGTTTTAAAGTGGCTCCAAATTTGTCTGTGTATATGAAAAATATTTACCAGCCTTATGGTGTCATTTTATTGTGATTGTTCTGAGAGTTTAAAATGTCAACAAATTCATTCATTCTTAGACTTGATTCCACTTTATTTGGATGATTTTAATCCCAGAGCAAATTGATTTCAGTTATTCTGAATTTTAGGACTGAAATAAGGTGCTACAATAGTTATACAAGAAAAAGGTTAAGATTAGTTCCAAAATATGGGGTCTAGGCTTAGGATCATGTCACTTATAAGACAGTTGATAGAGTGAATAGGTGTATATACTTAATGGCAAGCCTATTTAAATGGCAAGCAGTCTATTTTCAAGTGAAGTCCTACTGTAATTTTGGCTATATTGTGGAAAGAGTGACTACTGAGAGGTGGCTAATCAATTTAGCTACTGTTGAAATAACGATTTGCTTTTTCCAAGTATTTTAATTTGCTTTATTTTGTAGCTTTTATCTTTATTAGAGTTCAGACTTGCACTTTGCTCTTAATTCAAATTAGCCTACACAGGTTTCTGCTGGCCTGGACTCATCAGAGTGCCCACTTGGACCCATCAGAACTACAGTAGTGAAATAACAAAGAGGCTGCACTTTGCATAACAAGGCCTATATGTTTAATTTGTGCGTCTGTGGAAATAGAAAATATATTATCATATGAGAGGTTTGCCCATAATCCAAATTAGAGCTCTAAATTTTAAATTATATAAAAACTGAATCATTAAGGAGAATGATAGTCAGATGATTAAAATCACTGTCCAAATAAAGGTAACCGTAATTCCCTAAAATCTTTTTTTTGTTTCCTCATCATGAGTTGATTTACTGTAAGTTCACCAAAATGAAAGTATAGCTAAATTAGATACATTAATAAATATACAGTATACCAGCTTTTGTGTTGGCAGATGAAGACACTAAGGCTGAATTTTCTTTAATTTAATACACACATACTGGTACATAGTGCAGTGCACACACATACAGTACATGCACGCACAGACATGCATACAGACACTCACACACACCGGTGAATAAAGTCGTCCATCCACTCATTTGTGCGGACATACAAACTGTGCACAATTTTTTATCAGCCGCTCTTTTCTGATTACTACCATACTGAATAGTTAACATTCAGTATTAAAACCTGGGGTTTTGTGACTTCTGTGATTTCTATTACTTGTCTGTAGTTACAAATATGAAACTTGCTCAGCTATATCAAAACCTCAGATTGCTTTTTTTCACTGCAAGGTTGAAATGATCACTGCACATCTATTTGTTAAAAAACTCTGCTAGAGGGACTCTGCAGTACAGAATATTGCACGGACATGTTCATTTCTAAAACACAAAACAATGTGTTATTCTGTACAATATTTACAATATTTCTGTGCTATGAACTTTCGTTGAAAGGTACAGCATCATTGTGCATTTATTGGGCTAGGGTGCTCTTCTAGATTTGATCCTTTTTTGTAAACAGAGATGACAAGTTTTCTTTGGGATTTTAATTTTGTAGTTTTACTTTTAAAATTGCACTTCAATTCTATATTACACATCATAAATCCATGTAAACCATTTTCCATGAGTCTGCCTCTAGTTTGTATAGAATAGATTATTCACTTTAAACTGACTGGCGTTTTTGAGATTGATTTGTTCCTTAAATTAACCACATAGTTAGATAAAAGTGAGGAGAGAAAATGCATCCCCTCCCTTCCTCACTGGAGGAGGTGAGGGAAGAAGAGATCTGGGATTGAAGAGTGCTGGTGACTCTCAGTAAACATGCTTTTTCTTAACTAAGCTTCAAGGACTTACTTACAAAGTATTCCCACTTTGGATTGCACATACATCTTTTGTAAACATTCAACTCTGTGATTTTAAATCATGTTTACACAGAGTGTTCAATGTTAGTTATGGTGCAGTGAAGTACTAAAGATCGGGCAACAAGATCTTATTTCCACTCCACTTCCCGAAGAAAGTGCTCAAGGTGCAGGTGTTAGTCCCCACTAAATTCAATCACTTTTTCGGACAGAATCTCTTGGAAGGTTGAGAGCTGTTTCATTTGTTCTGTCTGCATGGAGTGTCTTCTCATTAGCTTCTTCTTCACTTTAAATTCATGCCCTCGTTTCGGAGAGGTCGGCGCCACAGGCAACAGGATCTTGCTACCTGAGTGGACGGGGGAGGTGGATTTGCCGTTTGTACGGATGTCGGGAATGGGCCGCTGGGGATTCACATTCAGCGGTGGCAGAAAGCCGGGCCTTGTTTGGGAGATGTGGTCCAGAAGGAGGGTGCCGGAACCCCTGCGTTCCAGGAGCCCTGGGTGCCGGCGCCGCATGGTGATTGGGGAAACAGAGTTGGGAATGCTCTCCAGCGACTCCCTGGAGGAGCTGGCCAACAGGGAGAGTGGCGAAGCGTTGTATTTGCGTCGTTCAACAGATATACGTCCAGAGTCCGGCGAACCTGGGATGGACTCCGGACACAAATGCGTGTCGGATTCGTAGTGTTCCATGCGTGTAAGCTTTGGGTGGGCCAGCCCACGGAGGGCCGCAGGGACTGGAGGCACAGCCTCCTGAGACTCGGGAGCAGTGTTCCTCCGGTACAGTATCTGGTGCTGCTGGACCTTATCAGCCCAGGATGAGCCGCAGAGGGTGCCGCAGTCCTCCGAGCAAGAGCGATCGATGAGCTTCGTCAAGCAGGGATCGTGCGTCTCAATACTGTGTCTCCGAGACAGCAGGGGTCTGCCTGGTCCTGAAATCGACATGCCATTCATCGCCATTATTACCTTTTCTTCCTTTTCCTCCAGGAGTTCCCCCTCGACTTTCTCCTGGGGGGCGCCACCAAGCACAGAGGGGGCCACCAGGCCCCAGGGCTCTGAGTTGAGTCTTTTGAGGAGTTTGCGTGGAGGAGGTCTCTTTTCGCCAAGTGGTCGATTGGAAGGCAGTGGTAAAGCTGAGGTCAGTGCAAAGTTAAAGATGCCCTCATCCTCCTCTGTCACCGAGGGTGAATTTGCCGTGCGGATCTCCACCTCGGACGGAGACATACAGGAGACTGGTGACAGCTTGTCCACGACTCCTGGCGAGGGCGGCGAGTTGAGGTACTGTTTCGTTTTCTTGGTACCTGAGGGGGACGTGTCGGTGGTGATGATAATGACCTCTTTGCCCTTGGCCTTACAGGCATCCAGCAGAATCTGCAGGGTGTCCCGGTCACCCTTGTTGATGGCGTGAACCAAAGCAGACGACCCGGAGTAATCCTTCAGGCTTGGGTCTGCTCCATTTTCCAAGAGCAAAGAAACCACCTCCTTACCCGCCTGCCCCGCGCAAGCGTGCATCAAAGCAGTTCGACCCAATTTGTCAGGGATGTTTGGGTCGGCCCCCTTTTCAAGAAGGTAGCGGACCATCTTCTGCCTAGTCTGAGGATCTTCATAGCTGGCCAAGCAGGCTGCAACAATTGGTGTCTCTCCTCGTTCGTTACCCTCGTTGATGTAGGCTCCACCTTCTAGCAGCAGACGAGTCAATCGCATTTTGCCTTGGAACACGGCCTTGAGCAAGGCATTACCCTCGGTGTGTAGGGGCCCTCCGTCACCCATGGTCCCTCTTCTGTCTTTCTCTAGGCCCTCAGCGACTCCTTACGACCCGACAGGTCTTTCAACATTCTTCTAGCATTCTGAGAGAGATATTAGATGACCTGAACAGAGGAGAAAAATGACAGCACTGAATACTACCATACAATTCATGTTTATATGGACATCTTTTGGAGCTATTATCATAAATGGTGTATCTGTTAGCAATCCACTTTGTGCCTCCTTAACGGTGCACAATCAGACCTGTTATGTATTGCCTGTGCCAAACCAGGGAAAGGATCAGAAGTCTCTGAGACGCCTTCCTGAATAACAATAAGGTTCTTGTATCATGAAGAAGAGGGTGGGAGTTTGACAGGAGTAGGGAGGTGGCAGTGGGGTGAGTGTAGGGGGGTGAGGGCCTTAAAGTTACAGTCTTCGGTTATACGTACGTAGCCACACAGGTGATGACATGCAACAAATTAGATCAATACCCCAGCCTGTAATTCACCCAGCACTCTCCTGACAGCTGAGGCTAGTGGGAGACCCACACATTGACTGACACTGCCACCACTACTGTGTGGAAGGAGAGGAAGCAGGGGTTTACATAATTCCTAGTAACAATGGCATTAAACAATCATTAGAATGACAGTAATAATGTCTTAATATCTTATAGTAAATGTAATAATATCTTATTTTTTATATGATGTACTGCATAAATCGATCACTGATCTGCATTAGAAGACTGTTGAGTCTACATGGAGAAACTAGCTTTTACTGACTGGTAATAAAATGAGACATAAGATATATGAGACACTGCAGTCCAGTTCAGAAACCATTGCAATGAGATATTGAAAATATCTATTCCTGTAATCTCTTATTCTTATGGGCACCTCAGAGTAACCTTTAACGTATTCAATGAATTCTGAACTTGACAGGCATCACTATTGGGTGGGGTTGTTGAGGTTGTTTAAGTTGACTGTAACATCTGACAAAGTCCTCTGCTCTGTCCCCCATATATATAAGCTGCAGATCATGGATGGATGAATCGATGGATCAGCGATGACATGACATTTTCTATTTTCTAGTCGAGTCAAAGAGTCTCATAAATTTAGATTGCAAAACGAAAATGAAAAACTTGTAATCCTTGACACTTCCATCCCTTGCCCCTCCTGCACTCTCGCCAGTGCTAAAGCCTCTCCTCTAATAGGCACACATTGCAACACTTCGCACAGCAGACTTCTTTCACCTACATTAAGTATGCTGTTGACTTTGGGCACCTCGAGTCTGCCCTGACCGTCTGGTAAAGTCCTCAGCAGAATGCTGATTACGCTGTCCATCAGAGTGCCTTTGCAGTCTGTAGAGCAGAGACAAAGGACGAGTATGCAGTGCTCCCGTGTGGGGGCATCAACAGGACAACGATGGTAATTCCTCTCTAATTATTATGTCATCAGACCTGTCGGGATGAGCCTCTTATTTTTGCCTCCTCTTCTGTAATCTCAGATTGATGGGAGGTCATTAAAGCCCCTGGCAAAATTATGCAACTCCGCACAGAAATTTAATGGCATGCTCTCTCCATTCTATTGCTATGTGCCATTTCTTCCACTTTGTGGCAAGAGGATAGCGGTACTACAAGAGAGAATGAAGGTAATTTATTTCCATGGCTGAGCATAATTAAAGTCCCAGAGGATATTTTCATATTCAACAACGTTCATTTCTGACATGGATTGCTTTTGTACCCGTGCCATTAATTACAATGACTAGAAGAATAATATTTAACAAAATGCTGCTGAGATGTTATTTTGTCATGGATTCTACTGGAATAAACTGATAGCCACACATAAAAGGAGCAGTCAATCACAACCTCTTTAAGCACATAAAGGGAGAATCAACATGGTGTTTATACCTGGTGGCTGAGCTCCGTTTTAATAATTAATGCTTCTTTTGCATGTAGACCGACTCAGACTGCCAGGAACTCTGTGATATCATTTATACTTGGCATGTATTATTTATTTAAGTTCTCAGCAGGGCAAAATCCAGACTGGCTCACATCCAGTATACAGGCATCCGCCAATCATCCACATTCAGACACTCGCTCTCATGTCTTCCAAATCCCATCACACAGAACCATGTGGTTTGAAGCCTGCCTGTCAGTAGCATGGCATGTGCTTTCCCACACTCAAACCAACCATGCAATAAAGCAATGTCTGTGTGTGTGAAAGATTTCTCCTCAGACCCAAACACTGCTCATAGCAGGTAATCTATGGTTATGTCTATGTTATGCCTTTCAAAATCTATTATGTCGTGTCTTGTCAAAACAACAAAACAACAAGAATTTTCCAAGAATGTTAATGTGAAAAAGGAATAGATAGCCTTGTTGATTAAAGGACAAGTGCCGTTTTGACTATTTGAGACTTATTTCAGGCACAAAATAATGTTACTCACTCAGCCGTTTCA
>JASCQY010000010.1:10155726-10168405 GCA_030264315.1 Sardinella tawilis
CTGTAAACCAATGGAGTCACTAGCATGTAACCTAGCAAGAGTGACTCCCTTGGTTTACAGCAACTGCTCTAAGCTAAAGCAAAAAATGCTGCTCCCAAAGCAGGACAACACCTGTACGGATTTCAACCAGGTTCTTTTCACTGTTTTAAAGGAATGGTGCCGTTTTCACGATTTTAAACTTATTTCAGGGACGAAATAACGTTTCTTACTCAGCGTTTCGCTTTCCACCGAAGTCGCGTCTGGACAGAGTTATTGGAATCGCCCGTCTCCATGTAACAGAGAGGTCAGGGCACCGAAATGCAGCCAGTGAATGCGTTCATTTCTCCGATGTTTGTTATGATACGGCAGTGCTATTCCCATTTCAGTCAGCAGTACTTTGCTATTGTTTGTCTATTAGCTAAACAAGCTAATTGAGTGCCTGTAAGGAAGTAACGTGACTGGCTGAGCTACGTAATGACATCACTTGTTGTTTCTGACAATTTCATGAATATACAGACCCCGGATAGTGGTAACAAAAGTACTTATGACTGAAATGGGACTTTTCATGAAAACGGCACTATTCCTTTAAGTCTGGGGGTGACACAGACTGACTTAATTTCATGTTTAGGTGGCATATTCCTTTAAACTAAACCCTTGAAATAAATCAGAGGCATTTTGATGTATGTTTGTTGATTCCGCCTCAGGGAAGAGGGAGATAATGGCAAAGTATCCAGACCAAATTCAATATTAGACTTTTAAAAGGGCACTCATCCATTGTCTGTGTGTGTGTGTGTGTGTGTGTGGCGGTGTGAACCCCACTGCACTTTATTTATTCATTTTTTCGTGGGTGATTGCTTTTTCTGTTAATACTTACCTAAACTAGTAACCTAGGTGCACATTTCAGATTTCCTACATCGGTTAATTAAATTTATATACATTTTTCACCACTTACTTTCGTTATCACTGTTCGTGCTTAATTTCTCCTGGCTACAAGGCTACCCTATCACAGTGTGTGTGTGTGTGTGTGTGAGAGAGAGAGAGAGAGTGTGTATGCATGTGTTGGGCTGTTGTTGTAAATCAAAATAATCATAACTGATTATGTACATAAACGTTTACTTTTTTATGATGTTAAGTTATCTGGGAATCCAGAAGGACTGTTAACAAATTTGAATTTTCTGCACAAGTTTGCCTGGCCAAAAGCCTTTGGGGATCAGCTATGGCCCTTAATCCCAGGTACCAATCATATCAGGCTCAGGGCCATTATAGGGAGTTTCTGGGTGGGTTTAAAGTGATACACCAGCAGACTTTGATTGTAGGCTGTATGCCTACATGGGTACGCATGAAACATCGGTACAAAACTAATTTTACTGCCTGCCAGAGATTAAGCCATTTTCGCTGTCTCTATGCCTTTCAATTGACATGGTCGGGCACTCTAACAGACACATTTAAAACACCATTTTAGAAGATTTGACATTGCATGACACTTTGTACAAAATATAAGGTCTCTATACACGCTACTATAGCAAATAGGGTAGGCTAAAATACATTTGTAGGAATTTTCAAGGCATCCTGATCCTGGTGACAAGGCTGCTCCCCAAATATATCAAAATATGATCTCATTAACCAGGCCTATGCTAGCCTAGCATCTAGACCAATAGCATAACGGTAGAAATATTCACGCCTAGCTTTTGGTCTAGTCTCGCACGGTAATTTGCAAATCCTGGCCCATCGCGACCTGCGACGGACCATTCAGAACGCTCTATCTGTGTAGCGAGTCATTGGGTCGGGCTTAGCACGATGACGGAAAGGGCTGTCTGTTGGATGAATGGGCTGCCTGATAGCTCTGATTGGTCAGTAGCGCTGGCCTATTACGCGCAGAGACAGTTTGAACAACAACTGTTGATCCCACCCACAGGCTTCAACCTGTCAACGGTCTGATTCCAGACTATACAATTCATGTGTATAGTTTGGCTTGCCAGGCTAGGTCTTTGCATATCTACCAGTCTTGGTGTTAAGTTGCAAACAGGTCATTAAGAGGTTATCTATGTTGATAAATATAATGTAGGTTTAAAAATAATAGCCTAGCTTTAAAAATATACAATAAGCAGCCTAGTAGCCTAACATTTCATAGGCCAGGCCTACGCTTACTTTGAAAAAGTAGACTAGTCTATTTTGGAAATTGTTGGCGGTGTTATCAATGAGATTATATTTGTTTTGGCTGAATTGCATTAACTAAATTACTAAAATCTTGTCATCTGTTGCAATTTCAGTCAGTGAACATGAAGCCTGCTTACTAGGCGTACTTGTTCGCAACAGAGCCAGTCACGAGTAGTATCGGAACTAAGTGTCAACACCATTTTGAGCAAGGGGGAATTATTTTTCGAGAGGAACCAAAACTTTTCCCTCCGATGGCAGCTAACCTTATCCTGTGGACTTAACGTAAAGCAGTGATGGTTTTCAGGATTGTTTCTCTAAAATTGTGGCGAGATGTTAAAATAAAATGTGACAGTATGTCATTTTGTCTTGCCATGGTGATAAATTCGACTGGTCGACTTTTATTTATATCTTGTTAGCGATCCAGAAACCGCAAGTAAGCTACTACCATAGACAGTAAGGGCTACTACGCCAGATAACATTAGCTTGCATAGCACAGCTAAATTAGCCTAATGTCGGATTTATTGTTAGCATACTACCAAATGTATAAGATTCATGTGCAACCCATACTCATAAATTCGGTGAAATAGGCCTATATAGCAAATGGCCCAGTGATACCGTGAAAATAAATTGTAACATGACGTTTCCGCTGCTGTTCAGTCTTGCCTTTGTGATCATAAGTTGCTTGCCAGCAATCAGATAGCTTGGCATAATACCATGCCAGCTTGAAAATGCTTTACTGATCTATGCTGCGTGTATGCTCTGGAGTGCCAACGATTGCATACTTTTTGCTCTAATCCGAGAGCCGTCCATTGGAGTTCCTAACGTTAATCATGTAAAGAGTTGTGGCGCCGTGCACTGTCAGTGGGTGCATCAGTCACATGGTGTTTAATGGCACTGGGAAACTTTGTACAATGAAAAAAATAACGTTCATCATAAACGTGACACATTTCGCTTTTCTAGGAATCCAGAAAACTGTGGGTCTCACTCTCGATTGTTTTGTTGCTGCCAATCCTCACCATGGCCGGACGAGGGCGTGGTAGAGGGCGGGGTCAATTGAGTTTCAACATAGAAGTTGTTGGAATTGGAAAAGGAGAGAATCTACCCCCGTCTACCCTCCAGCCGACTCCACTGTTTCCTGTGGGTTTATGTTCTGAATCAGTGGCCATTCCAGTATTCTACATAAATGAGCATCACACTGTTTTTTGTCCAGTATGACAATACAATTGTATCTGCCCTTCTGAAAGATGAGCAGGTGTCCATCTCTTTTTAACCTGTCTTATCAGAACCAATTTTTATCTAATATTTGAAGTCACTTTAGACAAATGATGGTTTTTCATTGCCCCTCAGCATGTTTCATTGAACAGAAATGATGGTTACTCTCTGCATCCTTGGCAGCCCATGGAGCACAAACCAGTACCCTTGGTGGTGAGTGAGGAAGCAGAGTACATGTTGGCCCTGAAGCAGGAATTTAGGGGTGCCATGAAGACTTTGCCCTTCTACATCAAACCTGCTGCACCAAAGAAAGGTGAGTTTGCCATTTGCACGATTTGACATTCACCTGTGCCACAGGCCACATCCTCTGTAATGTCACACTGATGCAAATTACTTCTTCCACTAAAGTGTAACGGTGTTAGTAAAGCTTACCTTTCGAGACTACAAAAATGCCCATAGTCGGTTGACTGGTAGCCTGGGCTTTTCATTCAATTGGCTAGGGTGTTCGCCTCTCGAGCCGTGGCTGCTGTGCTGTTGTGAGGTCGTGGGTTCGAGCCCGAGCGTGTACAGGGCTGAACTGGCATAGATGACCTCGGTTACACAAGCAACACTTAAAGGAACACAAAGCAACAGTTTATGCTGTTTGTATATTACAAGCTTTGAAGTCACTCAGGTGGTTAAATGGCTCATTATGGATGAATGAATGCTCTCTCGGCTCCCTCTGTCGCTGCCTCGCACCGTTACAGCACATGCAAGATGAGAAGGGCGCCCTGATGTCAAACGAAACCTACAAAGCGTTGTCAGTCAACATAACTGCTGGTTCCTATTCTTTGGTTCTAGCTAAAAACGTACCTTGTACGCCTTTAACATGCTCATAAGGCTTAGAGCGTAGCCCAATCAAATCGGAATGCTGTATGAAATGATAAAATGTAGACATGGGCCAAATACCTATTTCCAGTTGTACATGGTTTGGAAAAGCCAATGTTCTTCGTATTGTTCCTGTATGAGCTGTTGTGACAGAAAAGTACAGGAATCCATTAACATGATTCACTTCATCTTCAGCTGGCTGACTGCCAGGTGAGCAGTCAGTCGGCTGTGTATGATGGCCGTGGACCACTGATTTGTCTTCAGTGAAAATTAAATAGGCTGCGGCCAAACCAGATAGGGTCATAGTGCCCCCCCCCCCATTCTCTCCATCAGAAACCTGATTTGAAGTCTTGTGAAAGCTCTGATCAAGCTAAATGTGAATTTGAATGTTGAAGGAGTTCTCCGGAGTGAATCGAACTGAAGCCCTGTTGTCTGAGGCTGTCGAGTGCTATCTATAGGTATCCGAGCAACAGCGGTAGATACAACGTAGACCGAATTCGAGAACTAGCCGCTACCGCTAACTGATTAGGGCATGTGAAAACGCCTCAGACACCAGGGCTTCGGTTTGATTCACTCTGGAGAATTGTTTTAACAATGAAATGTTGGGGATGCACTACCTGTTTCAGCCCCATGAATATTGTCCATTGAAAATCTTTAAAGCCATTTAGTTCTATTCAAATGCATTATGAAACTATTCATAGCTCATGTGATGGAGGAACTTGGGACATGTTTCAATGCATGTTAAATCACTCTAGAGTGTATTGTCTTTTAGAAAATGTATAGTTTTGCTGTTGTATATAGTTTTAAAGGAATATGCCACCCAAACATGAAATTACTGTAGGTCAGTCTCGGTCACCCTCAGAAAAAAAAACCTGGTTCAAATCCGTCCAGGCATTGACCTGCTTTGGGAGCAGCGTTTTTTGGCTTTACCTTAGTGCAGTTGCTGTAAACCAAGGGAGCCACTCTTGCTAGCTGGCATGCTAGTTGGCTCCCTTGGTTTACAGCATCTGCGTTAAGCTAAAGCCAAAAAACGCTGCTCCCAAAGCAGAACAACGCCTGGACGGATTTTAACCAGGTTTTTTTTTCACTGTTTTAAGTTTGGGGGTGACCGAGACTGACTTAATTTCATGTTTGGGTGTCATATACCTTTTTGGCTTTTTAACCTTTTTGGCTAAAGCTGATTACTATGTCCCTGCCAGAAGTTTATTCACCATTCAAGTAAAAACAAACAAACAAACAAAAACATTTTTCTAATACTGTAGATGTAGAGGAATTATATTGTTTTTATTTGAATGCCATGCATAAATCTTACAGCTATCGCCTATGTTCATCATATTTGGAAGGTTTTCTATGTCCTGATTGTTGACCATGAAAATGAAAGACATTTGTGTTATTAAGGTATTGTTTCAGTGAAGATGCGTTTTGTCATGTTTGTGCTGAACCAAGATCATTGAGAATTTGACGCCTTTTTGAACTCTTGCGTTCAATTGCTTCCTATGTGAATATGATGCCATAAGTGCTTCTTGGAGTAAAGTGACTAGCTTTTCAGAAGAAGCACATCATCAGTGATTTGAAATATTCTCTCCAGTGCTGATGCCTGTTGATAAGTGCGTATATTTCTCCTCTGACCTGCAGATGTGGAGCGCTACTCAGACAAGTACCAGTGCAGCGAGACGACCGAAAACGCCTCCGAATGGGACCCAGGTGGGATGCTCATTCTCTCAGCTCTCCCCAGAGTTGTCTGGGAAACACAGAAAGAATCCGATCAGTGCAGTAAATAAAAACTAAGCGAGTAATTACACATTCTACACAGGAAGCCTGAGCGGAATCAATTTCAAAAGACTGTCGAGATTGTGTGCCAAGCATGAAATGACTGCATTAATTAAATAACAAATTGCTCTGAAGTGGTTATTGATATGGTAATAAGCAGCTCCAAAAAAAGTTTCGGGAAACTAATTAAAAATGTCATGTGTCTCAAACCGTGTCAAATGCTCACAATTACGCTGCCTGTCATGTCTGCTTATGTCAGATGTCTGTGGGCTGAGAGGCAGAGAAGCTCTGAACTTCCCCCAAGCCTTGTGCTGTGAAATCAGCCGCAGCAATGCAGCAGTGGCATGCTGAAGAGTGTATTAGAGGCGGCTGTTTCCTGGGAGACTTTTTTTTGCCCTTGCTGTTGTTTGTCTTATTTTTTGCCCTCTCTCTTGCAGACTGGAGGCGGCTGCCGAAAGAGCTACGCACCCGAACGAAAAGACTCCAGAAAGAGAGTAAATCATTTAACCTTCTTATGTTTTGCTTAAGATCTTGCCAGGTTACAGCCTTTTTTTTTTTTTTTTTTTTTTTACACATTTTGCGTTATGCAAAATCCTTGATTAGGAATGTGAAACTAGAGGACAAACATCAATAGCCAGTACTTCAGGTTGCATTTTGAGCACCTTACAGAGTTTATAACCACCCCCTCTAGTGACTGAATAGCCAGTTCACAGTCGCAGGGTTAGATAGCATTCTGAACCTCAGCCTCTCTGACTCATCCTCCCTTGGGAAATCAATAAGATAGCACGTTGCCAGTTGTCTGGCTCTCTAGCCTTTTTCTGCTCTGTCTCTCATTTTTCTCCCACTTTTTTTCTCTCCCTGTCTCCCTCTCTCTCTCTCTCTCTCTCTCTCTCTCTCTCTCTCTCTTTCTCTCGCTTTCTCACTCTCTCACTCTCTCACTTATGCTCTGTATTACTCACTTACCTCTCCTGCTTCATGTTCTCACTTGCTTTCTCTCCTTGATCTCTGTTCCTCTTCCTCTTGTCTGCCTTCTGTCATATCTGCATTGTATATTTACTATGTCCTCATAATAAATCTGAAAGTGTATAATCACATTGCTTGACAAAAAAAAAAAAACAAACCCTGTATGAGAAGTAAGGGTTTTACATCTGTTTTTTTCTTCTGTCAATTAATTGCCCCTGTGATTATTTGGCAGTTAATAAAAGGAAGCCTCTTTTTCTGGGTAGTCACGTAGGTTGAGCTTGATCCCAGAATGGATGTTCTCCCACCCTCACTCCTGAAATCGTGAATTTGTTTCATTTCAGAAAACACTGTCACGTCCAAACCATCCATCCAACCCCGATTAAACAAAGAGGAGATTATCCGGAAATTAGAGGTAGGACTGTGTCAAATGCTTGCCTATATCCCACCCCAGTTATTACACAAGCTTACTGCATTTTAGAAGGGGTCTGTTTCCTCAGAAGGTGTTTTGTATACATACAGTATTCAAGCAATGGATTTTGACAAGAACTCCAAAATATTACTTTTTCTAACGTTAATTTCTTATTTTGTATTTCATTCCTCAATTCTGCACAGAGTTCTTATTTCACCAGAGTGATGTGGCAGCTGGCTTCTGCATCAAAAACTCTGATGATCTCCACTAAGCTCTGTGGATTTTATGGATTTAACTTTGCTTACTTTTGGTTGTTTGGCGGGGGGTTGATCCACACAGACTCTGGAAAAGAAAGAGGAGACACACAGCTCAGACGAGGAGGAAGGTGAGAAGAAAAAAGAAGAGGAAGAGGAGCAGGAGGGTGAAGAAGATTATGACGAGGAAGAATTTGAAGAGGTTAGTCTTCTACTTCCTCACATTTCTATTATCTTTTGCTATATGTTTTACCCCAGTTGACTAACAACCTGATGATGTGTATCTGTCACCAACAGGAGACTGACTACATTATGTCTTACTTCGACAACGGGGAAGAGTTTGGAGGAGACAGCGATGACAACATGGACGAGGCTATTTACTGATGGACATGACTGATGGATCACAAGAGTATGGACAGATTGCCATACCCTCCTTACAGACTGCCCATGTCTATGTATTGGTCAGCGGGGAGGATTTGACTGTATTCGATGGAAGAGTCATTGCAGTTAGACACAACAGGTGTAACAAGCACATGAAGTTGAGCTCTTAATCCTCTGTGTGTACATTGAATATCCAGAGGAGAAGGAAGCTGAGATCACTGAAATCATCCTGTAGCACTCCAGCTTTTATCGGAAACCTTTTTTTTTTTTTTTTTTTTTTAAATCAGCTTCTTCTTAAGAGCTTCCTTTTGTATATTGGACTAAATTGCTGTACCGTCAGTGTGCATTAGTGCTCTTTGTGAACATTCAGCTGGACTTGCTTTTCAAATGTTACTGATGGTAATTGATGTGACGCGCTTTCCCCCCCAGTGTTCTTTGTTTTATAAATTGAATAGTTTTATGGGTTTTCTAAGCTATTTTTTTATACTGGAATAGTTAAAAGTTTTTAGAGTTTTAAAGTGCTTTGACCTTTTTACCAATCACTATGAATGTTTTTAGTGTCATGACTTAGGAAAATGTTAGAATTTAATGAAAATTGTGTATGTGAAATAAGAATTTGGGTGTTCCCTACTTGTTTTTACAGTATGTACACTTTGTATGGTGTGAAAACAATGGCAATAATAAGTATATTAAAACTAAATTTAATATGCACTGAAACACTGGTATTTTTTATCATCATTATGCAACATTAACCCCTCCATTGTAAACAGAATAACGATAGAAAAAGCTATTCATTTCTATTCTAGGAGTTAATGATGTGAGAATCCAAGCGGAGATCTCGCTGTTGCAGATGAAATAATGTGGGAGAAGAACTGCTGCATGTGCTGCTTTCTTTGGAAGTGCAGTTTTGTCAAAGGACAGGTAGGTGGCGTGTTACTAATAGGGGAAAGCAACACTGTTGTCAACTTATTTTAAAACAGTGCCTTTACACTGCAGGGTAGTTCGCTGCAATTCAGCATTTTATTTTGCTGAAGGAAAGGTGAAATGTGAACCGTTTCTTCAGATTTGGGAGTGCTGGCTTACTTGATTTTATTTATACCCTTATTGAGTGTCTGTTAAAATGCAAATGTTCTAAATGAGAAGCAAATGAAAAATGTTAAACATCCATGTGCTCACTTATTGTAGCATTTCTTTTTTTGCAATTTAGGCTGAATTAACATGTTTTGGTTTTATTTTTTTTTTCCTTTGTCGTATGTTTAAATGTTGTAGTAGTTTTAGTTGATTGTAGTTGTTTTTTATATGGAATATTTCTATATCCATATTGCGCAGCATAATTGGTGAATATAGGCCATGAGATATGATCAGTTGTCAGTGTCTGTCACTGTGGAGTTTAATCATGAGCTGACCAGACAACAAATGTTCTGTCTCCTATACTGAAAACAAACATGGGGAATGTGCCAGGCATAGTGGCTGAGGTAAATTAGACTCAAGTGCTTGAGCTGTGTTACTACACAATACAGTGTGAGACTGGTACAGAAGTGTGTGTGTGTATGTGTGTGTTGTTTGTGTGTGGGCTTGCTGTGTGTATGTTTTGGGGGTGGGGGATGTTTGTGTGTGAGTGAGTGGGTGTGAGGTGGCTACGGGGAGTTCAATTCCACTGTTGCTATGGCTTGTGCTTACTTAGCGGTTGCTAAGGTTGCATTTAGCTCTGTGTGGTAGGTCTTAGGTATGCTGTGCAAACCAGAAAGTGGAAGGCCTGTTTCAGAGCTTCTGTCAGAGTGAGAAAACCCCCCTCTGACAAAATGCATCGTTATGTGATCATTCACTGACTGAAATAGAGAAGACTTTTTGTATTTGTTATACTCTGATTCATTGAAGGTCATCAACTCTCTACATGACAGGAAAGAATAGCCCTGTCAGTGAATCACCATCACAAATGAAAAAAAAAAACAATAGAGGCTAAATTATTTTATCTTCTAATCTAATTGTCCATAGTGTGCCTGCCATGCCTACAGCAGGCTGAGGGAGGAGATATCATTTTCACAAATGATTCTTTATTTATATTATTATTATTATTATTATTATTATTATTATTATTATTATTATTATTATTTTATCATTTTCAGTTTTAAGATCCTCCCCATTGTTCAGCATGTTTCTGGAATGAGTGGTGTCAGGAGCATGGTAGCCTTCCCTCGGGCGTCCCCGAGCACGTTGCCAGCACCCTGCTGGCCACCTTTGATATTTCTCCTCAGCCAGTGCTCAGAGCTCAAGAGTACTTCCCCTCAGTATGTCCCAGCCCACACTGTCTGTCTGATAGAGAGCTGGAATAGCAAAGTGAAACTCTGCCAACTATACAGCAACTAAATCATACCACAGGGCATAGCGAGTAGAATAACACTTCACTTTGTTCACTAGGGCCAAAAATAGATCTCGTTGTGTACTTCTCTGAAACCCGTAGCCTATAGGAAAGGGGAAATGCAAAAGGTGGAAGGAAGTCCTCAGATGTAAATGGAGGGTAGCAGGGCGAAGCAGTTTTCCTACCTGGTAAATAATGTCTACTGACTTGTGTACAACTGTTTACAGAGTACACTAAAAGGAAGATACTTCTTAATTTCCTTCTGGTTAATTCCTTAATTTCCTTAATAACGTATCTATCTATATATTTATCTAATCACCTTTATTTAAGGATCATCTGAACTAGAGATAAAGAAGAGGGAAAATGGGTTGCAGGCACCCTGGCATTCTGGAAGCCTGAGTCAGCAGCACCACAAGCAGGGCTTACTCCAGGAAGTCCGCTCGGAATAGTGTGTGGTCGTTCAGGGAAGTGTCACCTTTGAGGCTGTGGAAGATTACCACGATGTCACCCATCTGAAATCAGAGCTCAGGGAACAGGGACAAATTAAATTTGAAGGATGGATCAATGCACTCAATCTGAGTGTTTGAATGTCATTAATTTTATCATTAATTAATTCTCATCATGACCTTAATGAGAGAAGTCTAGGGTTTTGCTGGCGAGTGAATAACGACAAAACAGTTTATGTTGACATTCAGGGTGATATTTCAGACAATCATGACATTTCAGGACTAAAAAAATATAAGAATATATGTAAATTTATATACAAATATATATATAATTTGTATTATTTTTGTGAAACTCAATCAAAGAGTGGTACTCATATGACATTCAGATTCATTCAATCACCATTGCAACACAGCATTCATGCAATCTGTGTTCATTTTATTGATTAGGCTACAAATATGCCCCACATCTGCTGATAGACTATAAAGAATTATGATGGTTGACTATGATAGGTGGCTGTTGAAAAATGTGATCTAAGTATTTAAACACATTATAAGGATACAAACTGATCAGCAAAGACAGTGATAATAGTCTGTCTGCTGAATCACTTGCACATGATGTGGTTTGAGGGTCTATTATTATTCAGGTATGCTGGACAGATGATGCAAATGAATTATTTTCCCCTCTTAAACACACCAGATAAAATCACTGCAGCGCAAGTACACGTCATTGTCACCGTTTGTCCGGGAAGAGCATTTTCAAATGCATGGACACTGTAAAAAAAAAAAGAAAGAAAAAAAAAAAAAAAAAAAAAGACAACAAACTTATGTCCAACCTCAAGGTCCAAAGGATCCACTTGAAGTCAAAGACACACACACTCACACACATGCACACAAACATACACACACGCACAAACATAAATAAAGACCACTTTCATTATGGGAGAAGGCAAATAAATCCCCGAGCCTCCGACTTTCATCCCGTTTCATTAGCCTGCCACACTTGATCATTTAAGGTGAAGGAAAGTGCCTGAATTCATAGGGGAAAAACAACCACTGAAGGACACCTTAAGGCACCTCAAGACAGCCGCCCACCCATTCTTCATGCTCTTGAGTGGGCCTGTTGTGCTGTAGCCTACCGCACTTAGCAAGAGAACATTCTGTCCAGAGGTGTAATTCATCATCAATGCACCTTGGCAGCACGTGTAATGTGGGACTTTGAGCAGTGAATACTCCACCAGTGCTTCAGGGCAATTATGCATCAGCTGCTTATGGGATGGCTTTTACATGTTTCAATCCCTTCAATGCAATTCTGTATTTCCATTCTAGGATATCTATAGAGAGACGTGTGTCCATTACAAAGTGATTTTAGATCTCTCCACTGCACTGTTACAGCTCTTTAATTGTAAAGAACGATGTTAATCTATTTAGGATGTGTAGGATGTGTAGACTTTTTTCTTCTAAAATATTACGAGCCTATTGTGTAATTTAAAAAAATGCTGTTCTTACATTTTTAACCAATGCTTTGGTAAAATATCATCTTAATTATTTGTACATTGTTTTGGATAAATGTGTCTGCAAAGAACCCATAACCATAACTGGACCATAACTGAACTGATTAATTCTGAATATACTGTACACTTCACTGAACTACTGTATGTGTGCAAACATATGGATGCTGTGTCATGAACATCATGCCTTTTATCACAATGTTCAAAAAATGTTCTCATGTCTGCAAAGGAAGTACCTTCATACTTTACCTCAATCTCTGCACTGGCCATTTAGGTTGCCGAACTCTCTCTTGTACACATACAGTGTGTGTGTGTGTGTGTGTGTGTGTGTGAGAGAGAGAGAGGTGGGGGGGGGGGGGGGAGAAAAAAAGAGA
>JASCQY010000010.1:10235980-10254809 GCA_030264315.1 Sardinella tawilis
GGACTGGATGAATAGGAGAAAGGTTTGGCTCAGTTAATTAACTCGAGGGGAGATGGAAAATTAACATATTTCCAAAATGGTGGAGTGTTGCTTTAAGGTCAATATTGCTGCGTGCCAAGCTTTTAAAAGCAAGAGCAAGTAAGGAAATATCCTAATACATAAGGACCAATGCATACCTTGACTGGACCATCATTAGAGTGAGGAACAGGTTCAGACTTTACGTGTCGCTTCAATCGGCCCGCGAAGAAATCGCCCAAAAAACGCTTAAGGGTTGAACCATCTCGCCTAAAGAAGTGATGACATTACACAGCATTACATCTCTATAACATGCCTCTTTTCAGACAGCTACTGCTGGAGAGAGAGCGAGAGACTTGAAAACTTACGAGAACTCCTCCTGCATGGTGTATTTGTGTCCTTCTCGTGTCCTGATGGCTACGAGGGGCAGCTCCCCACCATCCGACGCCCCGAAGCCAAACTCCTCCTCCAACTCATCCTGAAACTCTTGCCTGTCTGCCACTGCAAAACTCAGTCCCTGTGACTGGAATTGCACAGCCACCTTCATGACTCTGTTTGAAGAGAGGACAGAACCTCTAAGCTGCATACCAAATGTTTTTTTTCTTATGTTCATAATGCATTAACAGGACTGTGGTCCTTGGAAAAAAAAAAGAAAAAAAAAAAAAACTCTCCTTGCATTGCTTCGGTAGAGATTATGATAGTCTGTTTAAAGGTTTCAGCAAGCTAAACAATAGCTTGGTTTGTTACTCACTATGTTGCATCAATATTACTGGTTCTTTTTGCTACAGACAGCATCCAGTGAGCTCTAACAACAGGTCTATGGATTGATTCACACCAAACTTCTCCTTTAAGGTGACAAAAGTAGATCTACAACATAATCACAACAGTTGCAGAGCAAGATAAAATCCGTGTATGAAATTGATTTTGGTTGTACATATTCTTGAGGCAGGCTTCAGTGCCCTTGTATCAATAAAAACAAAAGGCTGCAAAAGGAGTCTTTTGGAGCCGTTGGTGTTACAGAAACAAAGAGTAGCACTTGCCTGTTCCGCCAGTAATTTGTCCCTTTTGGATTTCTCAGGTAATCAACATCATAGTAAGCCACAAGCAAGTCCCTTCCTCTTAAATTATCTCTGTTTTCTGAGGTCAAATGAGGACACAGGCCAAACCTTTAAGGGAGAGAGCATTGTCAATAATACAAATATCTACAATTCAAGTCATTTAAACCCAAGTGAGCACTTGGATAAGACCTGAGAGTTGAAAAGGTGAAAGCTAATAGATCAACTTACACATTGTCCCTGATGAATGACCGTAGCACTGACAGTGAAACCGCATCAGTGAATTTTACTACATTGTCCTCAAATTTACTGTGAAGTCTAGGTGGTCTGAAGAGCAAAACTGACCTGTGGGAACAAATAAAATGTGAAATGTCATCACTGTCATGCCACAACACATCGCAAAAAAAAAAAGAAAAATAAATCAAAGTAGACAATAAAAATGCTTAATCTGAACAAAGGGGAAGTAGAATGCCTGAATGTAATTATATAAAGCTCTATAACAGGGCAAGATTGAGGAAGCTCTGCAAGTTAATCTTGCCGCCATTGTACAGTACATGTTCAAAATAAGCCACCATACCACCACATTCCCTGACCTACTCTGTTTCCACACCGTGTTTGTGCCCAAGACCCAGATCTGTGGTGTGAGCAAAGCGATGGCTGTCCCTCAAGGCACCGGAAACCTTCTGGAACTCTCCAAGTTGGGTGCTCTCAGGCCCCGAGAAGAAGCCTGGACGAAAGCATGGAAAAAGGCATGCCAACCACATCTGCTCAGATCAAAATAGTCACAATTCGGTACACATGCTTGCTTTACAGAAGACTGAAACAGGTTGTGCAATACAAAACTGTTCCATAACCTCTCACAGCCTTCCTGAGGCCAGAGGAATGCTGAAAGAAGATGCAAAAGGTCCAGAGCCACATACTTAGTATTGCTTACCCACAACACTGGCATCAAAGTTGTTGATGAAGGCATCCAAATCTCCGTCGTTTAGCAGAGGTGTTGAGCTAGGCCCGGCCTGTTTCATCATGTAGCTTACAATGCCATCTGTAAGCAAAAAGACCCTAAAATATTGAGCATATGTGACTTAAAAAGTCTATCTACCACCGCATACTGTGACAATGGTCAAAAGCATGTCAATGCCATTAAAAATCTATTTCTGCTATTATTACATGAATAGATATTCATGTCGGTAGCTGTTCTGTTGACTGTTTGTCTCAAGGTGCATGTATATCCCTATATGTGTATGTATGTATGTATGTATGTATGTATGTATGTATATCTTGTGTTCTGAGTGTGTCCTGTCGCTATTGTTTTACTTAAATGTGGCACCAAAAGATACTGGTGAAGCATTTTTTCACTATACAGAATATATGGTTGAAATAAGGCTTTAGAATTGGGTACCTGCACTTCGTGGACCATCATATGCAGAGGACTCCTCTCCACTCCGAAATATTTTGAGAGTAGGATACCCATTGACCCCAAAACGTCCACAAGTTTCAGAATTCACTGTGCAATCAACCTGAAGGGGCAAGAGGTTAAACTCGCTATGAAAAGTGCAAACGTGAACCAGCATGTTCCTGGAAGTACATGTTAATCAAAACTAGAATGCAAATACAATGTAAAACAGTAAGAAAGAACAGTGTTTAGCCTATTATTGATGAAAGTATAATCAACTTAAATTCAACCTCTATGTAATGTTAATGGAGATACATATATAAAAAAAACAACTCACCTTTGCCAAGGGCACTTTGCCTTTTAACTGTGTTGCAGCGGTTTCATATTCTGGGGCAAGCCTCTGACAATGACCACACCTAAAGGGAAAAAACACATGAATGGACCACTCTCAAGTAACGTTACAAGAAAATGCAGCCAAGTACACCCAACACATTTAAAAAGGCCGCTCTTAACTCTTATTGTTACAGCCGACAGAAGCTTAAACGCATATCTGTGTAATTTATAAGGTAAGAGGGTAAAGAAGCAAAGCATTGAATTGTTATGAAATGTGTAACAAACTGGGATCAAGTAAAGTATGTCATTAAAATGCAGACTAAAGGACAGTCCACAACAACTGAACTGTTACTGTGTAGCAAAGTGATGATACAAGATGATTTCTGTCAGACTTTTACATCGTCCCCAAAATACGTACCCCTGTAGTCACAATCCTCTGTATTTAAAGCTCATAAAAATGCATTTTAGATACCAGATAATTCCATCCCCAGTGAGATTGATTATAGATAAATGTCTCGTGCCCTTATGTAAGATCGAGAAATAGTCCGCTGCAAGCCTAGATTTGGTAACGACTAGCATTCACTCACCTAGCCTCTTTGCTAACACAACACAAAACATGCAAGATTCGCAAGGAGCATGATATCTGTGCACAACATTGCAAATGGCAACACATTTTATTCTGCAAATACACACGCATTTGACTTACCAAGGGGCGAAAAACTCAACCAACATGGTCTCATGCTCGGCCGCAATGTAATCAAAGTCGGCGTCTCCTAGCTCGAGTACATCGCTGGTCTTTGCAAAGTCATACTGTAAGGTAATGGCAATTAAAAAAATAAGGGCTTTGTACAGGCTGGACGGCGACATACCGAAAGTGGAAATCGTTAACGACTCCAAAAGTTGAAAATTCGTTCCCTCGTGGCTTTGTATAGTGCCACTGCACCGGACTGGACGATTCGCGCTACGGTCTCCCCCTGACGAGCGGGGTCACCAGCAGCAAACCTGCCGTTGGCCACTCTGATTGGCCAACACCTGCATTTTTTTTTCCTGGATGCACCACTCTCCATCTTTGGAAACGAGTAATGCAGTCGTTCAACTACTATGTGCTTGGTATGAGGAACTTGGTTAATAAAGCATTATTTGATGCATATGGTCAGTTTAATATAAATAGCCATACAGCAGCGTTTTATTTAGACAAGTCCACACATGACATCGGAACTTGTGCAATTTAACACATTAAGCAGCACAGAAATAATAGTAAAAAAAACACCATATTAAAATACTGTACATTGCAAGGTCCCATTCAGTCCATATTTACATTATTTACATCAGTACAAAAAAAAGGCCAAGAAAAAAAAATTCTGATATTTACTTTGGACAACTTGGCTGGTGTTTCAATGTGTCAGGAAAACAATAATATGTACAATGACCGGTGCAAAAGGCTTGTGTCCAATAGCCAGAACTAGCAACTACATTCATTTAGCGTAGTCATGATGGTTCTGTTAAATGCGGAGTGGTAGGGTGAAGTATTTTACAGCATATAACTGGTTGCATGTAGGAGTAAGCAAGATTACACCAATGACAAATGACACTGATGTGCAAAGCAAACAGCATTAAAACAGGCAATTCCAGAACACAAATCTAGGCACCCCGTTCACAATAAACTGAATTCTGTATTGTACCATCATTATCAGAGGCAACATATTGAGTTGCTATATGCAAGAATCCTTCATATAAGGCAGCAAGGATTGCCTCCAATGTCCTTGTAGGAATTTCAAATGTTAACAACTAAGCAGTCATGTATCTTTTAATCACAGAAGAGGGTAGGGCAGACATCTGAATGTGAACAGATTGGCACAAGGATGTGAAGATGATGGGTGGTCTGATTTGCCCAATACTGCTTCAAATAGAACAGTTTCAAGTAGCTTCCTGTAAATCAGCTGGCAGACGACCCCCTCAGGCATCAGGGATGAGGCTGGGCTCAGACTGTGCCGATTAGTCCTGTTCCTCATCTGTAGCGGAGTGGTGCTCAGGGTTGCTGGCTTCGTCCTCCGAGCTGTTCTGACGAGCCGAGGTGTGGAAAAGACGCATCAGGTCTCTAAACCTCCGGGACACCTGCATTATGATTGTAAGGAGATCGCCAATTGATTAGAAAAAGAAATGCCTCTGTTAGCATGCGGCACAGTTAGAGAAAGCAAAAAGGAACAAGTACAATGCAATGCTAAAGAGGTTGTGGTTTAAGAGTGAGGGCATACCTCGCTGGGAGTCTTGTTGCCGAGCTCCGCAGAGATGGCCTGAAAAGTGCTCTGACTGGCTCCTTGCTGTTGACAGGTGGTGAGGATCACCCGGTCTGCTTCCCTGTGACACAATATTGAGAGACACAAGGTCGTCATCAGATTGCAGCCCGAGGATTGGTCTGATGCTGAGTGACTCAACAGTGAGTGGTAGGTTCAGGACACATGCAAACAATGGTCACTGGTTCAACTTCCACAAGAGCAAGTAAAAGCTGAAATACTGTGGAGGTAGTCATCTTAGAATGAGTGGGCCTCCTAGCTTTGTAACCAGATAACGCTAAATGTGACCCATGTTGAACTGAACACTATTTCAACCCATGGTTAAAAGGTACACAGAGTGGAAATGTGCATCTGACTGACTGGCTGAAGGACAAATACAAAGCTTTTGGATTGAGGACCCCCCCCTCCCCCCAACCAACCAATATCTTTGATTGATAGGTCCCTTCCTCACCTGGTCCACAGGATGACCTTCTCTCCACTGGGGGTGAGGGAGATGTTTTTGGCACAGACTGGGGTGTCTGAGGTTGGGCTAGGGCGAGCTTGCAGAGGTGAGTCTCTCTCTCCAGAGGGAGGAGGAGGAGGAGGAGGAGGAGGAGGTGGAGAACTGTCCCCCACTGCTACACTTTCCTCAGTCCTGATTCGCTTCCTGGGGGTAAGGCCGTTCTCCTCATCGCCGTCCCGCCACTCCTCCTCCTCATCTTCCTCTTCCTCATCCTCCTCTCTGCCCTCCGTGCTGGGAAGAAGGTCTCCCTCACTGCCATCCCATGTCGGACAACCTTGATCTGTCGGGAAGAAGCAAGTCATTATGCCTTTCATTATGTCACTGCCTACACTGCGGAATTTCCAGAACCAAGAACATCAGTTATAAATGCTTGATATATATTAATTACAAAATTAGGATTATGATCTAAGACAACCTGACTAGCTGCAAAAAGATGATAAACTGGATTATGCTCCATTTCCAAATCCAATGAAACAATCCATACCATGGCGGGGACTGCTAGCGCCGCTTCCTATTTCATCTTTGATGTCCGTGTCCACATCTTTGCCCTCCTCCGTTTCCTCTCCGCCCCTGTCAGACGGAGTACCAGTAGTGGGACTCGTGACTGACGGGTCCGGACTTTTCACCTTGGACACATCAGAGGCCTAGACGACAACAATTCACAACGGGTTCCGTTTACGTTTCTTTCTTTCGCTCTTCCACAAATCTGTTCACATGATAGACAGCTACAGAAGTGCTTGTAGTAGTGAAAACATGTTAGGAGGGGTGTTATCACCTTGTTGCCATGGCAGTGAGGACAGCCCTTTCGCCTGTGTTTGCGGAGTTTAGGGTCCTGGGTGAGGTCATGACAGGAACAGGGACAGTCTTTCTCTGGCCAATCACAAGCCTGCGATTGAAATTTAAATTGGTTATTCACTGTCAGCATGAATAGAAGTTTAGAGTTTTTTCATAATTTAGTTTCTTGCAAGAAGAAAAAACAACAACAGACTTTCTACCTTATAATTCTGATGTCTTCCCAGTTCCTTCCTCCTCCTGCTTCGAGCCGTCATTGGTGGAATTTTGTGTACGTCATCCTCTTCTTCTAAATCCGGAAGGGTTACTTCCTCAAACCCTCCTGTGGCCCCACCCCCAGACCCCAGACCAACTCCCTCCCCTCCATCATCTTCTGGCCAATTAGCTTCCTCAAACTGTCCAGGGCGGGCCGGCGGAGGGCGGAGCTCATCAAAAAATAAGCAAAATTCTCCCTGAAGATGAGTGTGCCCTTTCAGCAATGTGGCCATCTGCTGTTTCAGCTGCAACACAAAAAGAAAAAAAAAAAGAGACATTTCATCTTAAATTGGTTTTGTACTCCCTATACTTTTCTTTTATTTGTCCACATTCAGGGTATTCGTTGGGACGATATACTCAAGCATGAAAACTTTCAAACTGACATCCCTCTGGGCCGTTTGGAATCCTTTGAATACAATTCAGTTAAATTGGTACATAATCATTCCATACCAAAAGCACTCTGGCTGTGCTGAACTTACGCTAACGTACGCTTCTTTAGCCTCCAAAATTGACATAGGCCCACACTACCAATTTTCACATAGAGCCAAAATCTACAGGAGTCGATTTCTAGTCAAATACCTCCTCTCTTCCTGCTGGACTTAGTCCTGGTCCACTCTGCAGCGCACGCACAATCTTCTGATAGTGTGAAGGATTCTCTCCAAAGCTGATCTCTAGCTGCCTCAGGAAACGCCTGCTACGCTCAAATGCCTGCTGGTCCTCAAACTGTGGCCAAAACAGGATGAAATAAGAGATGTTACTGACACATATGCAACACATTAAGGCACCATGGTCATGTGCACACTACAAAAACAAACTCTTTCTGACTATGACAATGGTTTTATACTATTTGACACCATATGTACAAAAATCAACTAATCAACTAACAGGCAATATCTTAAAAATTAAATGTCATCAATCTTGTCAGTCGTTCTGTCTTTAAGCGGTACACACACAGCGTCCCATGGTTGCCACAAGACCTTCATTCCCAGTGGACAGGGCGGTACACTTACCAGTCCACACTCAAGGGCCTGGTCAGGCAGCAGGAACGCAGCAAAGTCCCGCAGGAGGTCTGGCCACTCGCGGAGCACGGGCTTGAGCTGGGAGAAGAGCTCTACTGCGCTGCGGCTCTCGCCTGCCCTGCTGCTCTGTTCAAAGTCATAGAGCACCCCCAGAAACTCCTCCACCCTCCCCGGCACATCCTGCAGAGTCTCACGTACCTGCACATAGGATGAAGATATCGGAGAAAGTTAGACATTAACAACAAGAAAGGGGACAGAGTTTAAATGCCTTATGTCTTGACAGCTGGTGTGGCATGCAACTTTTTGAAAACGACTGGCCCAGTACAAAACCTCTCCTCTAAAGATTTCAGTTGTCATAATCAATCAATCATTCAATATGATGATCCGATTCTGCTATTAACGCATTCACCTGAGCCTATGTCTGTTTAGGCAGTGGATCTATACAGAATACAGCAGTTTTTACTTCAGAGCATGTACAGCATATACATATACAGTATAGTGGTGTAAGCTAGCTGCATTGCTTTACCCTGTTCAGGTAGGCCTGAGCAAAGGCAAAATCCTTGCTTTCCCTCATGGGATCGTTGTCAAGGATGTGGTCATCATACAGCAGCAGCAGTTTGGCCGTGTCCTTGCTGCATCTCTCCTGGCGACGGCTTCGCTTCAGACTCCGCGGAGGAGGGCGGCCACGGCCTGAGGGGTGAAACGCCACAGAAGGTAGAGGGAAAAGAAAAAGGTCACTTTCCCGATTAGAGTGACAAGTTCTCGAGTTTACATTAAAGTGACCTTGTTTTGGGGCTTTGCTGCCGAGACTGTGGATAATGAGGCATGCTAAATACAGACTTTCACACCAGAAACACGGCATCATTTATTTAAAATATTACATAAAAAATTCAATTGTTATTCCGTTTCCAGAATGTTCCGTTTGATTTGATTTTATTTATTTTAGAAGAAACAGGGTCTACAGCTAAGGATACACTGTGTCAGGCCATGAGGTAGTATATGATGTAAATATGTCAGAGACAGCTATATTGTTATTTTTGTACACTACACTAATGAGGGACACAGTCACAGTCACCATCACTGCCCACAAACCTAAGGCAGTGATAGAAACCAGCAGACACAAATATAAAGACATAAAAGGACTTCTGAACTCACCTCTTCCGCGTCCTGCTCCTTTCCCACTGGCCTGTGGTGGGCCGTCCTCCTCTTGTGGAATATCTCCTTCAGGAAGTTTACTAGCTCCGCCATCTCCGAGTTCCATCTCCTCCCCCTTTACAGCACCTTCCTCCTCTTCCTCAGAATTCTCTTCCTGGGAATTCTGGGACACAGGGGAGTTGGGGGAGGTGGGTGAGGTCGGGGAGTTGTCCTCCTCAGAATCGCCCTCTCCACAGAGTCTTCTCTCAGATGCAAGCCATGTGAGTTTCTCCATGGTTTCCTTAACAGAAAGAAAAACAAACTTGATTTGCATTAACCATGCTAAAGGGCTCCATTTAGACTGCATAAAACATTTCCAGCATTGGTGTTGCTTTTAACGAAAACAAAAACAAACAAACAAAAAAAACACTGATGTAATGTCATGCATGATTATATTGTAATAAAACAAAATAATAATGAAAGAAACTATGTAATATGAAATGTTTTTATGCTATTATTTTGGAGATTGTATACTAATTGATACCTGGAGTTCTGGAACAGAGAGAACAGACTCCTCTGAGGCCGACGACATCACTTCCTCTTCATCCTCATCCTGCGTGAGGTCATCAAAGTCCTCCTCTTCATCCTCCTCCCCAGGCCTGTCCCTGTCTCCATCCCCATCTCCATCCTTCTCCCCATCTCCATCACCGCCTTCTCCACCCCTCCCTCCATCTCCATCCTGATCCCCACTCTCACTTCTTTTACCACCATTCTGTTCTCCATTCTCATTTCCATCCTTCTCTCTACTTCCTCCTTGCCCTTGACTATTCTGTTGTTCTCCTCCATCGTCATTTTCTCTTCCTCTTCCACCACTTCCATTGCTTTCACCTGAAGGTTTGTCCTCACCACCTGAAGCCAAGGTCAGCATCTCTGGTTGGCATTGTCCCTCTTGTTGGTGCTCAGCTATGGGTGATCCTAACTCTTCACTCTCCTCGCTCTCCCTCATCCTCTCCATGGCATCAGAATGGCTGTCCAAGCTTGACGCTGGACTTGCTGAGGACTCTGAGAGTGTCAATAGAGGGTCTTCTGGACACTCGCCTTCTTCCTCTTCTTCCCACTCTCCACCTCTCTCGGTATCTGCTGCCTCCCCTTCTTCTTGGGACTGAAGCTCCTGTTCATCCCAGTCTTTGATCCTCTCAATAAGTTTCACCATCCCGTTGCGGACTTCCTGAAGAGTCGCAACTGTAGATAGTTCTTCATTTGTTGTCTGGACACCATTTTCAATGTGATGATCACTATTAGTTTGTGATTCTTGGATCTTCGAGGAGGAAGCCTTGTTTATCACTTGAGTAAGAGATACACAATTTCCAACTGATTGTTGAACAGTTGGTCCATTTGCCACCAAGCAGTTTTGAGGAACTAGAAAGAACTGGGGTGCACCAACGGATGTTGCCTTAACCAAAACCATTCCCTGTTGTGATGCGGTATTCAATCGACTATGAGGGCCTATGTTGATGGTGGAGGTGAGTGCAGCTGTGTTACTATGGACAATGGGTTCATGTGTAGCAAAGCTGATGGCATTAGTGTTTGAGGCCTGATGACCAGAACTTTGCAGGTTCTGTGGGGAAGCACTTTGAGGAGTAGGGGATTCTACTGGACTAGACAAGAACTCTTCCCTTGACTCAACAGTGGTGTTCCTAGCATAATCTCGGTCATCAGCTTGGGGAACATCTGGACTTGCCTTCCCATTGGTTGATGCCACAAGAGGAGAAGAAGGGTTTTGAGAGAAGTACATCTGACTGGTCTTCAGCTGGGTGCTGCTACTTTGGGGAGTAGAGGGTGCGATCTGGGAAGGGTCTAGGGTTGACAGGATGGGCAATAATGCTGTTGCAAGGTCTTGTGGTTGATCACTTGTGGATTCACTGACTGGCAGAGAGGAAGTGATTGTCTCAACTAGTCCTCCAGTGTTTGAGCCAAGGCTGATTCCATCAGGGCTTTGCAATGAAATTGCTGTAACAGGCATTGCAGAGGACGGGTTATGGACAGAGTCTAGGCCTTCATTCACCCGCTCCTCTCCTGTAAGTGGTGCAGCCTCTGCATCCAGACTTCTTACGCTGAGCACAGTTACTCCATGTTCGGCTGAGATTGAGAGTACTTGAGGCAGCTGAGGAGCTGGCTTAAGGGGTGCGGGCTGAATTGGGAGTAGTTTCCGAGGAAGCATTTGCCTCGGAGGGTACAGTTTCATGTGTCTTTGACTTGGTGCTGCCACGTGTGTCGCAAGAACACCCTGGCCAAAAACAGGAGCACCAAGAGGTGCAGTACTGGGGATCTGGATTATGCTAGTTGGAAAGCTGATGGTTGCATTTCCTCTACCAGGGCAACCAGAGCCCTGAACAATGCACTGAGTGAAAGGCTGTATGTTCACTGGACCAGGTGCATTTAATGGTACGGTCCCGTGGGCTGGAGTTACCATTGCCGTAGCTAGTGGCTGGGTCCCCTGAATGGGAGTGCAAGGGGCACTGGCTAATAAAATAATTCCTTGTGACGGGGGCTGCCCTTGGATTCTTGCCAGGCTGGGCTTGCCAGTGGGGTGGGTGGGAGCTTTGGCCAAGGGTGCTAAAGAAGAACATGCAAACCCACGGAATGGCTTTGCCTTGGATCTGGGGTTTAGAGAATGATGTTTTCCCAAGGGATGCATACGTAAGGTAATATTTTTTGGCATGGACTGAGGGTAGCATATGCCTTCGGGAAAAACATAAGGAGGAGATATGTAGGTCTTCTCCGTGGAGGCTGGCTCAAGAAGTTTGTTGTACTCCAAGACAGCTCTGTGGATGTGCGGTAAACTTTTCTGTGGAACGGAGAGAATTTCAATTTTAGACATGACTGACCATTTTCTTCTTACCTTATCCAGTTCAGCATTCCTGTTTCATCACTTGTAATCAACTCACATCATTACAAATTACAAATTGTATCAAAGTACTGCACCTTCAGCCAATGAGGTAAAAGGACCTCTTCCCTCTCCACTGGAGGGCGCTCTTCACCAGGCATCACAGGCACACAAGCCTTTTGCAAAGGAGGCACCACATTATATTTGAAGTAGTCCTGTAGAAAAACAACAACAACAAAAAAGACAGTTCAGGCTATCCTGCATCAATTTTAGTGATACCACTGATACTTGTCTGACTAGTCCAGTTGGACCGGTAGTTCATAATAAATGGGACATGTAGCTAAACATCAACACAGCATAAATATGACAATGAAATGTTATGTTTTCTCAGTCCATTTACTGGTAATACAGATTATGAAACAGTGTTGTGGGTTCAGAGTAAACCACCCTGGTTAAAACTGTACACCAGAAGAGGCATCCGCAGGACAGACCTTGATGACACTGTCCATGGCACGCGGGGCACACAGATCCTGAATATGAGTGTGCAGGTTGTCCAGTTTCTTGTTTCGGAGCAAGTACCGGCAGATCAGATGGTAAGGCCTTTCAGTGTCTTTGAGATGCTTCAGGCCCAGAACAATTAGACTGGTGATGTGGGAGAAAACAGAGAGATAGGGAAGGAGAGCAGTCAGTATGCTTCAGTGGGCCTTGGAGTGTTTACGTCCTCTAAGAGACACTCCTTAGCTACATAACAGACCGTGGCATTTAGCTCTTTTATGATAGCTAGCTGTTTTCACAAAGTTATTTTGGGGTCCCTTTTACAAAGTAAACCAACTTAAAGAGCTTGTTTTGCTGACTGGCAGAGATTATAACAGATGTGTCATTCTAATTTAGCGTTACATGGTATATTCCTTTTCTGTTGTTTTTCAGCGTTATACTAAACTGAACATGTGTGACAGATGGGTTCATTACTCAAATGCACTATAAACCGATTAAATAGAAGCCCATCAAATATACAGGCTGATGGAGAAGGGAAAATTATAGTGAAGTCAACAGATAGTACTGGTCAACAAGAAGCAGATAACAGATTTAACACAGGTATGGAAACAAGGCACAAAAACAATTTCATGTTGTGTCAGTCTGATTTTTTGTGTATCCAATCGACAGCATTCTCTCTGACAGACCAAAGAAACATTGAAAGATTTCAGCGTACAAAGGGCAGAATGCCAAGTTAGACCAAAAAATGCCATACTAGATTTTGCTGTGCAATGGCCTTTGGACCAAAACTAAACCTGACATACCTATCCTCCCCCTTGGTGAAGGTGACCTTGCAGGGAGCAGTGTGGAGGGCAGGATCCAGGCTGCAGTGGGGCAGTAGTTCAGGGTACAGGAAGACTGGCCGGGTCGCCAGCAGCCAGGCCAGCTTGGGGGGAAGCACAGCTAAGGAAGAAAAATGAGGCAACGCTGACATGATGAGACATCATAAGGGCTGTGAGTCACAGTTACCAACTCTTCATAAATCTAGAATTTTAATGTCAAGTAAAAAACTACGCTGGTAATAAAGTGATTTCATAAAAGTAAAGGTATTCGTTTACACATGCCAAAGACAAAAGGCTCTTCATATACTACTCAAGATATTTCAAATATTTAAAAAACAAAAACATAAATCCCATGTCTTCTCTACGCTAATCTGAAGCCTTGTCATTACAAGATCCCTAAATCTGATGTTTCTGCCTTGGCTTGTTAGTCCTCACCTGGGTGAGAGCGTAGGAGTTTAGCGGGAGGTGTGAGAAGGGAGGGCGTGTTCTTCAGCTCCTCCAGCAGGTCCAGGGAGGGCTGAAGGTTGCAGGTCCGGAAGGCGCTCACAAAGCCTGGCTGCAGAGCTGCCTTCATCTGCTCCCCACGCTCAGCAAATGACTGCAGCTCCGACTGCAGAAGCAAATGAGTGGAGTCTTAGACAGGCTGAATCTCAGAAGCTGGGTTAGATTCCATTCAGTTTATTACCATTTTAGAGTTGCTTTAAGAATTTTTCAGCTCAAGAATATTCACGTCTGCGAGCATTTCTATCAACTGTATAATGCGAAAAAAAAGGAACAGCTGTGGGATCAACGTCATAGACGTTACATAGACCCTACATACAGAAATGTTGTAAATGCGAATATGCGCAAACTAAAATGTTTCCATCAACTTTAATCGCATGATGTTTTATTTACAGTAAGAGCTAATCCACCCCTCTCAGGCGAAATTAATTTCTATTTACAATACAGGACTAATGCAAGTGAAGTCTCTGTGGGCTCCAGGCTTGGGGTTCAGAAGGGGATGCAGCCACTACAACTTTTTCAACATCAACTGCTCAGGGCAAAAAAAAAAAAAAAAACAAGACATCTGTGTCCATTCTGACATGCGATTTGATTTTCTCAGGGTGTGGTGGTGCCAAAAACATATAAATAAAAACATAAACACAGTGCAACTGCAGACAGACACACACCTACAAACAGAGAAAATTAATCAGGTCAATCTTTGTGGACCTGCCTCACACCCACTCACAGAGCTATAAACAAAGGAAGCTAATCTGGCCTCTGTGATGTTGCCAATGACACGTGCACACAGAACTCACCAGGTACATCTTGGTGGTGACAGCCTCATTGTGCAGGGCCTCGACTGGAGCGCTCAGCATGTTTACTTGTGTGAGCAGCTGGACATGCTGGAGGGGAGTTACATAATGATAAAACACATTAAATACAAACAATCAATCCCTTATACCAGTAAAGATATAGCCTATAATTAACCCAGAGATTGTAGGTCCAAGTGAATGTTTGTTCAGCAAAGGTTATCTGGGACAGGTCAACAGAACAAGTGTCAAAATGGGGCACATCATAAGATTTATAGAGTGTTTAGCAGGTCTTCAGAAAAAAAAGTCTCTAAGGTCTTGTTCAATTCAAATCACATACAAGAACATGTGATGGTTATGTTGTCTTAAACAAACGCTTCATCAATGTTCCCAAACCCTGCTGAAGTTATAAACTCTGTCTTACTTGATTAGATGAGTTGAACAAACCCCAAATCAGTCAGTTAGAGACCTCTTGATTTGATCAGATCAGCCTACTCTAACAGAACTAAAAGTCTTGTGAGTTAGAACTGGTATTCTGCACTGTAGGTTCCTTGCAGTAGCACTGACAAAACAACTTGCAGGAGGCCATGGCACAAGCAAA
Source organism: Sardinella tawilis (assembly GCA_030264315.1). Classification (NCBI taxonomy): domain Eukaryota; kingdom Metazoa; phylum Chordata; class Actinopteri; order Clupeiformes; family Clupeidae; genus Sardinella; species Sardinella tawilis. The sequence continues at coordinate 10,250,869 of JASCQY010000010.1, forward strand.
ACAAAAATACCCAGGTTCTCAGAAGAAAAAAGAAAACATTTTATAACAATTTATAGCAAGCTGTTTTGAAAGCAAGGTAACCGTGTTCCATGACTGAATGATTACACCTTACCTGTTGGACCTGTTGTTGTAGCTGTTGCTTCTGTGCCGCCGAGAGGACCAGAGTGCACGGTGGGGGAATCAAGACCACCTGCGGCACAGGTGCACTCTGGGTAATCCTGGGCTGAGACTCTCTGCACTGAGGTGGGGAGTCCTGCTGGCCCAACACAGTGCGCCGGCAGGCGGTGAAGATCTTGGCCAGAGGCTCCTCAAACCTAAGGGTTGACAGTAGGGAGCACAGGTCAGGAGATGATCAATGAGATTTCACTTTTCAGACGTATGGGGAACATAAGCACCATCTTGTTGGATGATTATTTTTTGATATGGTATTAAAATTAAATTCATGACATATGATCTGATGGTCAACAGAGACCACAAACAGAGACTGAGAAAGTTCCTGCAAACATTGCGAACAACTCCCACTTGAACACCAACTTCGAATCATGTTTTTTAAAGTCAAGAACTTTTTGATCCATCATTTTGGTATGTGATCATATGAAGAACTCAAAACCCATTCCCTCATACATCATACATAAATCTTTCAGCAACAAAATATTTGTATACTTGAAATCAGAGGAAGTGTCATATTGGGAGGCCTACTGCCTCCTTTTAGATTTTAAACAGCCGAGAAGAAGCCTGAATTCAGGCATGGTTTCTGAACTCTTTCAGTATCGCATCCTATGGATGTGGCAAAAATTCCTACAGTACATTACGATTTTCTAGTTTAAGGAGTCATGACACAGAAGCTAATTTTCTCTGACCAACCGTTCTAGTATGTTAATGGCTGCATGAACATGTCATGCTGACACTTGTTCATACAGCGGTGTGAGGTAGCAAAGCAACACAAAATCTGCTCCCTTCACAACAATACTGGCACCTGTGTGTGGCGCCAGGGCGATGGCCAGGCCAACGGTACATTGTGTTTGTGTTTGTCATCGTCTCGAGTGTCCATCTGTGGGCCACAAGTATCTGTTCTCCAGTCGGTGCTATGTTACATGAGGCTTCGGTCACCTCCATCACAGCTCAATCAGCCTCAGGGCAGCCACCCCTGTTCACGCTGCCACTGGCCAGAGCCCCATGGAAACAGGACTCTGCCACTGACGTCACGCTCAACCTCGTTAACATTTACAGGCTGCTGCCGGGTGCCCAGATCCCTATCTGTGCCCCGGACAACCATTGCCATGACGCCAGAAGCTGCAGCAGCTACGGCCTGTGATGAATGGCCAAGTCTTGGCCCCAGCTCTGTCAATTAAACTTGGTGAGGACCAGCCATTCAGATGAGGCAATGTCCTTTTGTTTCTGACCATCTCCGCAAACTCTCAGGGGTTAACGCAAACAAAATGACTTGGCCCATGCCTCAATTCAGGCAGTGTTTGAAATCTGAATCCCTGCATAATGCAAATAGCAAAAAAATGCAGACATTTGTGCTGCAAGTCTTACCTTTGAAACCTTTCCTCATCACTCTTCACACATACATGCTAAAAATCGAGATTCACGATTTATCTAATTGTCATATTTATGAAATCTAAAATCTGGTTCAGGTTCCATTAATATTCTGTTCTCACCCATTCCATCGAGCTAATGGTTCAGTGGCCTACTGGACAGCAAATTTCCTTCATAGATTGCTTCCCTTTTCCCAGCAGTCTTGGATTGATGGCCTTTATACGACACTGCCTGTAAAAATCACCCCTCCAGAACATTAAATATTTACTTCAGCTTATGAAATTAAAAGCTGGAAAGAAGGACCAGGCTGTTAAATATGTCTGGGAACTGCACACTAATTAGTCCTGAAGCTAATATAACAGCTTGAGGATCATCAACATATTCTTGACACACTCCAAACTCACAGGGTAATTGATAAGCACAGCTATTACTTGTTTGCTGGCCCTTTGAGCCAACAGCTACATCACAAGTATTATTACAGCAGGGTGATTTCCGATTCAAAGGAGTGAAGCGTTTAATAAAGTTGGCCACTGCTGACTGAACTCTTCTACAGTGGGCTGTACAGAATCTGATCAAATGACTGCACGGGGGAGAGGATTGTTTGAAGAGTGTCTTTGTAAACTGACGGTAAGAATCACGTTGGGCAACGTTGGCAATGTGGAATGATGGAGCAGGTACATGAAGGATTTACGAGATGCTGAAATAGGGATCGAGGGCGAGTGAGTGTGTGCATCTGTGTTCCCTCGGGGGTGGGAGTGGGGCGGCTGCGACAGCAGAAAGGGCAGGCAGCTGCTGTCTATTCCCGTAAGCCTAACCTAACCTTAGTTGGCTTGGTCCCCCAACACAAACACACACACACACACACACACACACACACACACACACTTTTCAACTTTAGATTTGGTTTATTTTCTCAATCTCAGTCTGGCAACTTTCATGGGCTGCCAAGAGATACGGAGAGTCTCTGCCAGATGAGACCACAAACATTAAAGTCTCTGACTCCAAACCAGCTGGACAGACAAAACACCAACAAAAACAATCCCTGGCTGAATTTCATTGGCCTCTTCAAGCCTAAGCCACAAACCTTTGAAGGCTTAAATGGCGTAAGCCAACTAGTTTATGTAAATGTATACCAGTTAAGGGAGCAGGGCTTATACTAGACATTGGCATTCAGCCTCTTAGCAAATTGTGCTTCTTGGCTTATTGTCAGGGCATGGCTTGTTGCTGCATCCGTACCACACTTGAACCCAGGTGCATGGCACACTTGGTCGAGTGAAAGAGAAAATCTCTTCACTTCTGATTAGGGTTTCATCGTATATATGAAGTCTGGTGACGAGATGTTGATGTAGTCAATGCTAATAACTGCCATATTCATTATATATATATATATATATATATATATATATATATATAAATAAATGTCAATTACCCATGACTTCATTGCTATGCATACTGGTAATTGCCCCTCAAAAGCATATGCCCTACAATTACTGAAAGGGCAAACACATTTCAGTCATGAAAGTCAGTTATGATTAGAGGGCCATTTGTCTGTTTTGTGGTGCTATACATTGATGAATTGATAATGGTGGCTTGTAGCTCTGTAGTGTAGGAGCGTTCACATCCATTCTTTAGAGTGAACTGGCTCCTGCACACAAAGAGCTTTTCTCTGCCTCCCTACCCAAACAGTCACAGCACCCCTCTGCTGCACTGTCCCAAAGGGAGGATTTTGTGTGTGTGCGGATATGTGTGTTTATAGGTGTGTGCGTGTGTGTGCATGTACGTACAGTCACATTTGACTATATTAACAAATGCATCATCATGTTATTAGTGTGTCAACATACAACATTAATAGATGATGAGTTTGATAAGGACAATAGTTTAATAGTCAGAAAATAAAGGTGTGTGTGTGTGTGTGTGTGTGTTCGTGTGTGTGTGTGTGTGTCCTAAATTCACAATGTGCTCATGGATACATACGGTATGCACTCCAAGTGTGGGTATTTGCAGATACAGAAGACATTTACAGCCATGAGGTAACCTCTTATACTTTTTTTCTGAGGGGGCACACACTGTTTTCCACAAGAGCAGCTGACATTCCGTCCTGAACCGTCACATGTGAGTACCTGGTCACGTAGCCACCTGGCTGTCGGCACTTATCCCTACACTGAGTAAACGACCCGTAGTGTATGAAGAGGGCGCTGACTAAGACATACTGTCAACAGCCAGACAGGCTGAGGCAGGGGATTTTTTCATACGCACGGCTCGGCTTTAGGGGAAAGGGTAAAAATCTGGCGATGTGGTAGCCAGGGGACCAGACTGCTGGCACAGATCATTGAGAGGAGAGGAGAGGAGAGGAGAGGAGAGGAGAGGCGAGGAGAGGCGTGGAGAGGCGAGGAGAGGCG
>JASCQY010000010.1:10254909-10264916 GCA_030264315.1 Sardinella tawilis
GGAGAGGAGAGGAGAGGAGAGGAGAGGAGAGGAGAGGAGAGGAGAGGAATCAATGCAGAGGAGAGAAGGAGAAAAGGAGAGAAGGAGAGGAGGACAGGGAAGGAGAGGAGAGAGAGCTTTGGGATGCTGTACCTCATGGCCTGGGGAACGTTGAAGTTGGGGGCTGTGGGAGGCACTGGCTCTCCATCTCTTTCCTCATCCTCTTCCCGTCCTTCTGCATCCTGTTCGTGGCAACCCAGCTCATCCTGAAACTGAGGAAGGTTTGAACAGACAAAGCAGAAAGTTACAACATTATGTACATGACATTTGATAAACAAAATCTCTCAGAAGAATAGCATCATTCAATTATGTTGATGATTTTTTTATATAGCCCTCTACACAATATCAATGAAATTTCTCAATACCAGTGCAGTGAAAGAGCAAAGTGTTCGCTTGGTGTCTCACATAAATCAAGTACTATTTGATCCATATACCAGATGTCCCAGTAGTTTCAAAGAGGTATTTGATTAATACATGCTCCAGAACCAGATACCTATAAGTTTTGCATCTGAAAATAAAACTCTTTTGAATTAACTTCGGGAAGGGAAGCACAAAGTCTTTTGAGACCAGAAACATTGTGCTCTGAGGGTGGTAAGCTAACAGACTTGACATCAAGAGACTCTACAGTATTGGGTGAATGATGGGAGTCTTTGTGGAGCTGAAGGAGCCTTACAGTACAGTATACTTACAGTCTCAAAAAGCTCCTCCATCAGCTCATTGACTTCTCTCTCTGGAAGAGACAGACACAGCATATACAGTTAGCCACTGCTAACTAAGAGCATAGCTACAGGTGACAAAAGGGTTGCATGCTTCATAGTTTCATGCATATACTCTCAAAAATATGCTATAAAAATATATGAGAGAACACCATTCAGGATCCTCAAAGATGGCAGTTAATACTGAACTTAATGACCTGGGCACAGCAAATGGACATTAACTGTGGCCATGGTTCAGCAGTTTTTATTCCTCCAATCACACCATGCATTTCCTCATCTGGAAACATTGATTTCTGATAATGCAGCTTTGCAGGCTTCCAAGGGCAAATATCATTTCTATGTTGATAAGGCACAGCATGTCACTGACAAGATTTCATGTCTTCAAGTATTTTCTATGTAACGGACAATGAATAGTATGTAATTGACATGGTATAATGTTTTTCATGTAAGTGATGAGGTCCAGTACATAACTGACAAGGTTAAATATTATTATGAAACTGGCGGGGAACAGCAAGAAGTGAACATCACAAAAGATGTGGCTGTTACAACTGTTACTCCTCCAAAGACATTTTCCACAGACGGACTCACTGGTTATACGGACGCCCCGGTCAGTGCGGTAGTCCTCCTGGTCGGGCTCGTCCGGGTCGTCCAGGAAGTTATACTCAGGGTCATCCTCATCATCACCCTCTTCTGCAGGCACAATAGCGGGGGAACCAAGAAGAGACGGGCAAGATGAAACCACCTATAATACCGTTAATGACCAAACGTCTAGTCTCTAGTCTACTTTTACCTTGAAACTAGCACTTTCATGGGCAACAAATGTGGGTAAAATCGACAGCGAGTGAGTGTAAATTTGTGTATTTGCGCAGGAAAGAGATTGAGCCACAGAGCGCACATGTGGGCCTGGCTATTCTGCACTGCCTGTTCTGTGAGCCCTGAAGCGGTGACGAAGAGACGACGATGGGGAGGACAGAAAGGGAAAGTGAGAGAAGCAGAGGGGTGGTTGGGTGGATTTGGGGGGAGGGGTGTGGGGGGTGGGGGGGAGATTCGACACAGGAAATGGGGAAAAGGTCATCAGAACATAAACATGAGAAGGCAAACAGAGTGAAGGCCATTAAAGTGACCATCCACGCACAACACAGACGCAAATAGGAGGCCATTAAGAGTTTTAAAGCCAGCCATCTGAGAGGGGCTCAGAGGTAGCAATATGGGCTTGGTGGGTGCCATTAGTCAATCTCTCTCTCTCAAACACACACACACACACACACACACACACACACGCACGCACGCACACGCGCACACACACACACACTCTTGTTTTCCCTCGCTTACATCTAAAAGGTCTAAAATCCAAAATATTAGTTTGCTGGGTTTACTCAATTAAACTCTTGAGTCATCAACAATTCAACAACCAGTAATCATACGTATTTCTGAAATACAAATATGAAGTATTGTTTTACAACTATTTTATTATGTAGTTTTCATTGCTCAAAGATGTAACATTTTTAACATATCAGAATTTATGTGTAACTGGCAGTATCATTAGCTACACTGGTGTTCACTTAAGTGTGCAGAAGGAGAGACTGTACCATCAGCAAATTGTCAAGCAGGATGCAATGCTAAATGATACCATGATAGCACAACGTGAACTTTCTATTTTGTTTCTTCCCCTTCATCAGATCTGAACATTCCAACATCCACACCAGTTTGTGTGACCTCGGAAAATCCAACACCATAACAGATCGATTATCAGTATCACGTGAAGTCATCTAGGTCCTGGCTCATTTCTGGACCCTCACCTTCGTTCTCGATGTCAGAGGCCATGAGCCCCCGCAGCCACTCGCTCCAGTCGCGGTCCTCCAGGGCCGATCCGCAGTCGTACATGTCTGGCGTGATGTCGGGGGCGTGGAGCTCTGCCTCGAGCATGCCGAGGGGCACGTCTCTGAGTGGACGCTTGGAGCGTGTCCGGCACGCCACCAGGCTGTCATTGCCACATTCTGCCCCACCGGCGTTACTCAAGGCCTGAAGACAGATATTAGATCATGAGGACTATAAGGAATAGAAATGTAAGGACTCAAATCAAGATGGGTGCACATGGGGTTTTTTTTTGTTTATTCCATCATCTGTTCCAACTTCCACCACTGGGACAATATTACACAGCACTGTATAATGACAATGCCTGGATCCCAATGTATTCACCTAGGCGCAGAGCAACATAGACTCGACAATAGCATTAGTCTGGAGGGGGGGGGGGGGGTGTTAGGGGCAGTGGGATTTAGCCATTGACTGGCTGGTTTTATCACCACATATACACGGCAATCTCTAAAAACTCTGGTATTTCACCACGGACTGCACCTGATAGGGCTCCATGCAGATGGGACTGAGAGCCAGCTCCTCATCCACGGCGTGGAGCTTCTCCATGAAGGTGCAGTCAGGAGGCCCAGGGGGCCGCGGGGAGCTGCAGGACTGTGGGGGAGGAGGGGGCCCCATAGGGACCACTGCCACTCGCAGGTGTCTGGCAGCCTTCAGTTTCTAAGGTGGAGGGTGCCGGAAACACAAGGGGAGGACAAAGTGTTAAAGGCATTGGGTGCTCAGGTTGACGTTCCTTCAGTTATCAAACAATTTCTAAGTGAAGCATGGTACATGGCTATAAATTGCTCATTCATGCCATATAAGGACTAAAACACAAGACTTTCAATCTCTTATAAAGTGATTAAGAATCTTAGGAGGGAAAATAGGAATCTCAGAGGCTGTCACTTTCAGCATTACCGGCTTAGGACTGACGTGCTGCCCATCTCCACCCTCGGAGTGTGCGATGGGGGTTCTGGGTCGTCCTGCTCGGCTGACCCGGGGCGACGAGGCTGTGCTGTCCACATCGCTCTCCTGAAAAGTCTGGAGAGACAACAAATACAACAACAACAGACAACATGGAGTCACTCTCTATTCGACTCAAACCCAGAAAACAGACACGTAGAGGAAGTGAGTGCACAGGCTTATGCTACGTCCACACACGTCGCCACTCGTCGCTACTAGCTGAGTGATATCAGTCAATAGAATGTCTATGTGTTCCAATGATGTAATGCCTGAACAGGCGAGAAAAGTACAAGCGATGAGATGTCGCCGGTTTTGAGTTAAAATTAATTCAACTTTTGGGCGAGTAAGCAAGAAGCGAGTAAAGAGAAGCGACGTATGTGGACCCGGCTTTATACGCACATCTTCTGCTGTTTCATCCTCCTCATCTTCGTCTGGACAGTATTCTTCATCAGAGGAGTCTTCATCTTCCTCCAGGGGAATGTCAACAAACTGTGGATGCTTGAGTGAAAAAAAGAGTCCAAGAAGAGATGAAGACACCATGTCAACACACACAAACAAAAAAAAAATCGTCTACTATAAATATTTCAAAACTTATCTGTGCAGCAAACACATACATACCTTGACTTCTTTAGGCTTTTTGATCCAAGTAGGAATTCCCTAAGGGGAAAAAACAGAATAAGAACCAAACATCTGCAAAGAATACACTTCATACAGTAAACATATTGATACTAAAAATAACCAAATAAAATCTTACCTCTCCTTTCTCAACAACCTCTTTCAGCTTAGATCTGGTCAATTTGGGCTCCTGTGGTTAAAAAAAATACTTATTAGAAAATACAATGCAGAAGAGATTTGTTAAAATTGAAAGTCAGACAATAAATACACTATGGGAACTCACAAACAGTGGCATGTCTTGTGTCTCTATGATGGCAGTTTTCATCATTGCCACAACATGCTCATTAGTGATGACTTCCTGCAAATAAACAACACAAAACTTTAGAATGTCTCAAATATTTGTAGACTTGCAACAGTTTTGAGGTCACCAAAAAGTTTCCTTTTCTTCTTTAAATACAAAACAAGATGTGTCCTCTTCATATTTTCCAAGCCGGTGAAGTAAACTGAACTAAAAAAAAAAAAAAAATGCTAAAATGCCTAAGACAAAATATGTCACAAAACAAAAACACTGCTTCACTCTTCATCAAAGCTTTTCATCAACATTACACAGTACAAAAATATATATACAGCAGGAATAGCACTCACACCACCATAACAACCATCCAGAAGTACACATAGTAACTAATGGGAAATCTAGCGCAGAACTGCTTTGGCCAACTGTTCACCATCCACCCAAGACAGAATAGTAAGGACATTCTAAAATGCACTACAGACCATCAACCACGATGTAATCTCTACAGTGTGAAAACAACTTCAACAACAACCAAAAACTCCAATGTGAAAGGAAGCACTGACAGCAAAGGTAAAAAGTATTTAGGACACCCACATGAAGAATGTCCCTGACGTTGACAGCTGTCAGGTTATGCTGGCGGGACTTCCTCTCCAGGTCTCTGTCCAGTTTTCCACAGTCATCATCTGACTGGTCCTCTCCAGCCTCTCCTTCTGTGGTACACACGGAGTCCTTCTCCAGCTGCTCTTCCTTCTCCTCCTCCTCCTCTTTTTCGCTGTCTGTAGAGGCTGTCTTTGCTCTCCTGCCATTCTTCTTCCTCACTTGTTTCTGTACCTTAAGGTGCTCTTCATCTAAACATGCATTAAAAACACAAATTAACATAATCAAACAAACAACATTATACTAGCATGAAATGACCAGAGATTTAGTGTGTGACCGCTGGCGAATACTGAGGAAATATTAGTGGCACAATATTCCATTTCCTTTCTTGCATTGGAAAGCTCACCCAAAGTGATGACCAATCCTGGCTCTGCGTCCTCCTCTGATTGAAAGGGGGATGAAGGGGGACTAGAGCACTGGTTCTCTGATCCATTGTTGTCTAAAACAAATGCACAAGGTGAATCTACATTATATCAATATCACATTATAGATCACCTTATACATCAAATACGTGTTTGCCATCATGACAACTATTAGTTTCTGTTCTCTGCTATCGAGAGGTACTGTTTACTGTTACTGTTCAAGAAGGTACTTTTCATCAGGCTAGTGAAGCAATATCCTACTCACCCAAACTGAGTGTAGTAGTATCTTGACATTTGAATCTGGGGGATTGCCTTCTAGGTGACAGAGGCCGTTGTGTACCCTTCCTCAACTTCGGTTTGCTTGGAGTGACTGGAAGCTTCTTCTTGGGACTGAGTCGCAGTCTCTTTCTAGCCGGGGACCTCGACCTGACAACCCTCTTACGTCTTTTCAAGCGAGAAGACTTTGGTTCTGGAGAGTTTGTCTTCCGTTTCTGGCCCATTTTCACGGTGCTTGATAGCCGACAGGAACACAAATGATAGACACAACAAGGTTACTGAAGTCCCTTAGCTCAAACTAACAACAACACAAGGCGCGAAGCTATCCTGCTGTTGTTCATAACTAGCGAGAAGTTGTTAGGCCGCTGGTTCAAAGAGAAGTAAGGTTAACATTAATGTCTCCTGCAACATTTTACTGATCCTTATTTTCTGGTTTTGTGATGCTTAAACCTGATATAACTGGATGATTGGTCATATTCAAAGGTAAGATATTAAATTGCAATTTTTGAATTCATTTTTAAGATAACGTTAGTTGAGGTAAGCTAACGTTAGTTCTTGGCGGGTTAGATGTTTGGTTGTGATGGTAGACTAACGGTGTCTGCACATTATTGGCATTTTCTTACAACGTATCTGCTAAAACCAATAGAATACTTTGACTGGGAAAGAATAGGGAGATAGTTTATTTATATTCAGAAACGGTTCCTTACAAGTATAGCTCAAACACCAGATGTAGTTTGCTAACGACAACTAACGTTAGCTTAATTTCTGTAGCCAGTTAGCCTAACTGGTTGGTTAGCCAACTAACGTTAGTTTTCTATCAAAGAAAATGAATGAATGTTCTAAAATACTTGTAATTACTTCAACTCTACAATTTGGAAATCTTCTCCAGAGTACGGAAACATAATGTAACGAAAGGTAAAAGCAAGCTGCTTACCCAGACCGGTTTGTTTGTAGCCATCAGCGGCTATGCCTAACCAGCTATTGATGCTTCGATTCACTGGGTGCGACACTCATTTTCTTCCCTAGTGCATCTTTCGCCATATGTTCCACGTTTATGTTCCACCACAGACATTTTTAATAGGGCTCGGGTAGCCTAACACCTTATTCCTGAAAATGTAAAATCACAAAGGAAAACGTAGCCTACATAAATGCAAACAATATGTATATATTTTGTCAAAGATGTAGTATTTACATGATTTCTAAAAAACATTAGGCTAGTTAAACCAGTTCTGGGTATGAGGTTTTAGCACCCAAGTTTTGATAGTCCAGCCAAAACTAACTTTTGATGGTAAATTAATTTGCCATAAGGAACGCCAAAGAACTTTTCGCACATATAAAATGGGCGTGGTTAAATCGATCTTGATGACACGCAGAGGGCTGGGCCTATATAATCCTGTCCCGTATTTCTACAAGTCCAGTTCCTCACCTGGAACTTTAGGTGATAGTTTCTTGCAATGAAGGGGACGCCAAAATCAGGGATATGTCAAGAGGAGAGGCGCAAACGGACAACACAAAGTGCAATTTACAAAATCCCCAGCTGAACTTTTAAAAACGACCTCTGTCAGACTGCAAAAGTAATTTTCAACATGGGGAAAGAGAAGCAACTCATTAAGAAATTCAGTCAAGACAACTTTGTCAGTCATAATCTTGACGCTCAACCGTTCGCATTGAAACATCTTTCTCTGCGCGATATGGTGGTGACACCCGACCGGGTTCCGAAATTTACAATTCCACCTCTCTGTCAATCACGTCGTCGAGGACTACAAAATCCAAGTGACCAGGAGGACCCTGAGTTTGGGACATCACGACGGCACACAATGCCGTGGTTAGCATTGTCCCCTCTTGGAGAAAGACATGTTCAGTCAGATGCTGGTGTGGACTTGTCCCAGTTTTCTAATGACATTTCAGCTGACCCGGGCACCAGGGCAGCGATGTCTCTTCCCCACCTTACAAAAATCACCACTCCTTATGGATTTCTCGCGCTAGGAGAAAGCCCGTGCGTTCCAAGAAGAGAGTCATTGTTTTTCGAGTGCCATGCACAGAATATGTGCGGCACTGATTGCAAAGGTCTAGGCCTGCAACATCCTGGGCGCCCAGCGCTGAGACGCCAGTCTCACTCCCTAAGCGATATAGGAAACATTCCCCATGAGCAGAAAACTCCTGCGCGTTCCTTGTCCTGTGATGCTGCCAACAGTCTCCGTTGCGCGAGGGGCCAGGTAGAGAATCTACCCATTTCGTATCCCCTCGCAGACTCCTGTCTCCCCTCAATTGGCACACCTGGTTACACTAAAGGACGGTTGAAGCATATAATCAAGAAGCGCTTGGCAGCGGTCAGAGCTTTGACAACGCTCCAGAAGAGACGTTCCTGGGTGCATTTTGGCGACTCCAAGGGACATTCAGTGAACAAGACGGGAAATTAGAAATTGTACTGTCCCCATGACTTACTATGCATTTAACACTAATAAATGGATATTCTTATAGAATATAGATTTTCTGTTGTGATGCCCCATATGTTTAAATTTGTGAGGCACTACACAGATAACTGTGAAGCCCTTTCGCTAATGACAATGATAAAAATAGCAAACGAGATATGTCTAAACACTTGAACCATAATGCTGCTTCTGTGTGTCATTGTGTTCTGAATGTCAGTGGTTTCAACACAGCCAGTGAAAACTGAAAAATGTCACAACTTATGTGCTCTTTGCAACTCATCCTTCTTTAGTTTGTATGTGGTCAATATGAATAATAAAATATTTAGATATTTTCTGTAGCTATGTTGTCATCAATATTATTGTGTCTTAACCCAAAATCTGTGCAGTAAAATGTCTAGGGTATGCATGTTTTATCTCTAAAATGGAGCCATTCCTTCCATCATCCATGTCTTTTAGGCCTAACTACTTTGTACAACTAAAGATAAAGTATTTCAATAGGAATAATAAAAGACTTTGAGAGTCTTAGCCTATAAAAAAGCATCTGAATGAGGTGAAGAGATTAAAGTTATGATGTGTCAGTCCAGCCACAAAAGTTAATGTCGTTTCCAGAAAACTGATCAGGGTACTGAAAATGGAGAAACGAGGAAGCATGGATTACCCTCCAGAGAAAATACTTCATCATTTGATCCTTTAATTCTTAAAAAAAAAAAAAAAAAAAACACCTCGAGGAAAAACAGGGTAAAAGATCTACATAACAATTATGTAAGCTGCAATGAACTATTTAAACAATGAACAATCACATCAAAAGTAACATTGACTTTAAACACCGTATGGCACGTGTATTGAACATAAAATACACCATTTAGACATTCTTCCTGTAAATCTATTGCCAAAGGATCCATAGGCAATCTCACAATGATAAGGGTTTAGCCTCATCCATATAAGCCAGAACCAGAGCTCATGGTTTTCAGGTCATTGCTGGCACAGTCTTGCTGATGTATTACATTGTTGTGGCAAAGTACTTGATCCATTTCTCCCACAGATCAACAAAACACTGAATTGGGTAATCTCCAATACAGGTGGTTGACCATTCTGGCGTTGGCAAAAACCTGTGGTACCATCACCAAATGGCCAATGTATTGCCAGATTGTGTGACATAAAAGATGTACAATGATACACTACAAAGAATCACATCTTGGCACAATATTTACATAGCTGTCATTTTGAGCACATTTATTGTGAATAATATTTAGTCAGTGAGCTTATGGTTGTCCATTTCTATGCAGTTATTCTTCAGTGAGATTTAGTGTTAAAGCCCTGTTGGGCCATGCTCTATGAGTACCAAGACCCAAGACATTCTCTCACTCACTTCCTCACTCTCTCACTCTCTCTCTATCTCTCTCTCTCACACAAACACACACACACACACAGACTTTATATTCCACAAACATACGCTGTGTATTGTCTTCCACCTTACACACCAACACAAGGCTCAGTTTTGTTTTTGTACGTGCTCAAATATTTTCTTCTGTGCCACACAGGACAGCCTAATTACATTACATGACCACTAGATGGCAATGCTGGATGTCACTTAGCCTGCACAACAGCGAAGAGCCACAGCTATCGCCGGACAGAATTCTTCATTCTTGCATCCACACCATACATACAGCTGAGACTTTTACAGAGCAACAAAGGCAAAAATCCACACACTTGTGATGAGTGATACTACAGAGTGTAGTTTTTTTTTTTTTTTGGTGGTGGTGGTGGTGGTGGGGGGCGCGATCCAAGAGCATGTGTACATCTA
>JASCQY010000010.1:10278618-10294797 GCA_030264315.1 Sardinella tawilis
CTGCCTGTGAGAGAACACTCCTCGCGGACTGATTACTTCACTGGTGCCCCCCCCCCCCCCCTTTTTTTCTCATGGCAGTGGTGACGGAAGCAGCAGTATGACGGGAATGATTAAGGAGAGGGATGGGAGAGTGGCAGGCTGTGATACTGCCAGACAAGTTTTCATTAGTGAGGAAAACGACGCTAGGCTACGACGACTCTCGAGCAGACGGGTGGATGCTCCGACACCTGCTGCGTCCAGCCCATCAGTGGCCCTGATTAAAAATATCCCGACCACAAACAAGCCTGATTAGCCAAGTCTGTGGGAGTGGGACTTACTGAATGCAGCAACAAAATTACATCTCCTCAATTCAGATGTTCTCACGCAGCCATTGATGAAATCTGGATAGACCCTTTTGAATGTAGAACAAAGCGTGCATTGCTGTTTGCGGAGGAAGATTCTCCACTAAGCTCTTCCTGAGTTTAGGCCAGACTATGACTGATACTTCATCATAGATCACGTGTGTCTTACGTGTGTATCACCAGTGCTTAAACAAATTAAAATGCGATCTAAAAGTGGAGAATGACAAAAAGATCAATTGAGCTTGTAGAGCGGGCAGGAGAAATGTGTGAGAGTTGGAGAGATAGAGGGGAATGCAAGATGGAGGGGTGGGGGTGGGGGTCAGGTGGTAGCCATTCGCTCAGTCTTTATTTAGCTCACGTTTTACCTAATCTGAGTTATGGCTGATGCTTCTGGCTGAGACGCGGGTCACACAGAGTTTATTGAGCTATAATGGCAACCATGGTTACCAAGCAGTGCCAAACTCTCAATTTTTTTTTTTATCTCTGGTCAACATGAATGCACTTCAGCAGTCTAGAATAAATAAGATTTGCCATTTGATTTTCAAAATGAGATATATCCCTGTGCGAAGAGAAATGTAAGACTTTTACATAATAGAATTTAAAATTACATACAGAAATACAGACAATACAATGAGACCTTCAGACTTATACCATTTCTAGACCAAAAGAGAAATGATCAAATCACCAAAATAAATACGATGAAGAAGTGCTGTGTGTATGTGGAAGCCAAAGCCATTATGATGGGCTGTCATCTTGTATCTTCCAAGTTAGCTAGAGCTACTATCAAAGCCTCATCTTCCAATATCTCCTCATTTAGGACTGTCAGAGACATACTTCCATCTTAATTAGTGTGTGAGTCATCACTGATGTGACTAGTCCCTACTCAAAAGGAACTTGGGGAATTTCTTTTTTTTTCTATCATAGTCTGGCAAGTCGTTGCATAGTGACAGTCTGTAAAAAATAACACCCTGTACTTTGAAACAGTTCAGGGGTCCAATTCGCATATTGAAATCACTGTACGAAGGCCCCAGCAGGGTGCACGTTCTTTGGCCTCAGTGGAAGAGAAGCATAAAGAACAGGCAGACATTGCTTTTCATGAATACTGAAATTCATAAATTACTAAAATGAAAAAATAAATGTAGATGTACACATTGGCCATGTAGTAGCTGCACATAAGAGCTAGCAGGCACACTCATGAGATTGGCCTGGTGCACTGTGTGTGGGCAAAGCTTAAGTCACACCCTGCTATGCTCAAATACACATGATGTCTACTCCTACAGTGCAATTTAATGTTATATTCATTGTTTTAGCATTTAGCTCCCTTACAACAGGGAATTATGGAGCCTTTCTGAGGGTGTTGGGATCAGGGGATATTGAAGAGATTGAGGTGGGAAAGATGTACTGTGACACACACCTAAGTCCAAAGTAAAAGGTCATGGCACCCCTAAAGATTTCCAAACTAACTGGAAGGGATTCATCAATGACATCTTTGTCCCCGAGTACAAGCTCCATAGATACCTTTCTCTCTGCTAAAATCTCGTTTAAAAATGGGTGCGAAGAATTATGGTTATAGATAGGTCACATTGTCCCCTGGCAATGCCATTGTTTCTCTGATTATTCAGCCAATATAATTCACTGAAGTCATTGTCCCTTTATGTCTTTCTTGGAAACCAAAGTGTTTGCAGCAATTCATGTCAGTTATGAACTGAACGATTGATAGCATCAGGTGGCTACCTAACAATGTAACCTGGTATTATGGTAATATCATCATCTTTAAGGCTAAGCTTTGTACAACTTTACAACTGTAAAACTCATACAGACCATGTGACGAGAATCCAGAATATCAAGGAGAAAATTCACAAGGCTTTTGTCTAATGAGGAGATCCTGTCTATGGGGAATCCATGGGCCCTGGGGAACCAGGCCTGGCCCTTATCTGAAATAACAACACTTATCTCAACATGCAATAATGTTGAGTGAAACCATAAATATCCTATGGACATTTTTCAGGAGTTATGCTATGAGGATTGCATTATCCATCCAACAGAGGTACTGCTTGTACATTAACAGAAAAACCCAACAGCTGTGACGAATTACAGACAATAAAACTGAACGATAGTCATGAAAGACTGCAAAACGGACCAATGACAAATTCGTTTTTACAGGAAATGCCGACAGATCTGATATGCTGCACTCGCTTCCCTTATTTGGAAGACATGACTTTTAACCTCTGTTAATGAATGTCTTTCTTGGGACGTTTTTATACCCATGTGGGAACTTTGCAAGAGAAAAGGCTTAAGGTATCCAATCACACGGTTATTTATTTATCCCCCTATGCGGTGACACACCACTGAATGAATCTGCCTCTTGGCAAACAGAGATGAGTGAGAGACTGAGAAATGTAAGGTTAGAGGGCAAGAAGGCTGGAGAGTCGCCTTTTAAAACAAGAACACTGCAAACAATCCTTTGTTCCAGACAAAAGAGGAGAGACGTTTTGGACTCCAACCAGCAGGCTAGGTAATCATACCTAGATTGTGTTCAATCAAGCAAAACAGTAATCATGTATTGCATGACTTCACATAAGGGAGACTAACACCTGGTATTAGGTCGTTGATTTCTTGTACATTATTCAAAAAATGAGACAACGAGTAGCCTAGAACACCAGAAGAAAATTAACTTAAATGGCACTGTACCCGTAACCCATAACAACAGGCAGAATGAATGGATGCCAATCTGGAAGAGAGACACTCTCAAGCTGAAACCTTATGTACCCTAACCCATAAGTCCTAACCCTTAATATCTCAAAAAGTTAATGACATGACTTGACTTGATTGGCAGATTTATGTCAGTAAAGGGTTAACAGGGCGTAGTTCAGGGCTTAGGGTTAAGAGAGATATTGGGACTCATGGTACCATTTCTTTATCTGATCCTATCTCCATTCTCACTGCTGGTGTTTGTCTCACAGCGCTGCAACTGAATGCACCGTAGAGTGGCATCAGCTCACCCTGTGTGTCCATGAGAATTAGCCAATGTCTGAGGATGGAATTTAGAGCTGATACCCGACACTGACCCTCTGCAAATATCACAGAGGAGGCAGACGAGGGTGAATGCCAGTGAAAAGAGAGAGTCAAAAATATGCAGGCAGACCGGCTATTCTTGTTTTATAATTGTCAGAAAATCTCAATAGAGGGATACGTGGTGCAAGAGAGGGGATATGTGGGCAACAGCGGCCACAGTGAAAAGGTACGACCTCGGCCGAGAGTGAAATTTCATCACTTTATTTCCTGGGCCGAGCTCCTTTTTGCCAATCAGCATAATTCTAGCAGCAATATGAGAAATTGATATCAGAAAGCTCATTGGATACAGTACTGTAGGTGGAGCAGTGCTATAGGTTAGGACCACATTGGCGGTTCATGACTGACTTTGTACACTTCTGTCAAAAAAACAAGAAAGTCACAAAAAACACTTACCTCGGCCTTCTTGTTGGATCCTGGAGATGATGTCTGTGTAGTTCACCGAGTCCTCCTCAAACACCAGGTCCTGTGCAGTGATGTTCTCATTGTCTAGTTTGGTGTACAGGCCCTCAGCAGCAAAGTAATAGGGGCGGTCACCCATCTTGTTGTCACTGAACATAATTATAGTGTGCTGGCGCCACCCAAAATGGCGGCAGATGTGGAGAGCAAACTCCCCCAGCTTGGTGTGGGTGGGACCTGTGTTGGTGATACTGGTGTACATGTCTGCCTCGATGAACCCCACGGCAGGGGCCCCAGCCGTCACCATGGGAATCCCCCAGTGTTTTGTAAACATCCCGACGGGCGACGATGTGTAGTCACACCCCGGTCCAATGAAGGCCCAGGGGTCGTAGGCGAACTTGAGGTCGACAGCCATGAGGGGCGCTATGGACTCGGAGCACATGCCACGGTGGTCCTCGCTGTTGGCAAACTCCAGGCTCAGGTTGCGGCCGGGCAGGATTGTGGGGTCCCGGTTGATGAGGCGAATGGCGCGGTCCAGCGCAGGGCCCACTCGTGGCCAAGCCCACGAGTACGAGGTGTTCTTCTCAGGCAGCACCACGGCCAGGACGATGTCGTGGTGAGCATGGCGCTGACGGCTATGGTGGTGGTGCTCCCTGCGCCGGTGCGGGGACTTAGACAAGCTGGGCTGAGGCCAGACGAGAAACAGGACCAGCAGGAGACTGAGGAGCAGGGGGAGACTTGCTCCCGCCGTGCTGGAGGACTGACGCATGGCTCCACGTCTTGCTCTCCTGGGGTTTCCGGGATTAATTATTCAGGTGGATGGACTAAAAAAATACACAGGCACACATAAATAACATGATTCACTATGCATGAGGGGGCGTCATACCTCTGTCTGCTGCTTGAATTGAATTCAATTTGTTGTTTGTCTGAAGTCTAAATTACAGGTGCTAGACACTTCATTTCTACGTGCAGCACATCACAACTGGCATACTATTCCCAGTAAACATGGCCATTGTTTATGTCAAAAACCTGAGAAGTGATGGAGGAACACCTCCACGCATTTACAAACTGTTCGGTCATTTCAATCAACTTCATCAAAGCTTACAAAAATGAATTTGAATATTACCCAACCTAAATCATTCTTGCACACTGAGAGGATTTTAAAAATTATTTGAATTTAATTATAATCCACTTGATATGTAATAACTCATATATTAATACATGTAAGTCTACAAATGGCATAGACAAAAGTAAAAAACAATGTCAATGAGTTTTTAAACATACAAAACACACCTAAAGCCAACCTATCCATGACGCAATTGAACAGAGCACATTACTGGCACTGATTTACACATCAACCTTACACTAATAACCTCTATGATGTACAGACATGCCGTCACCAACTGCCCACAAGCTCCCCAATTTATGAAATGAGATTACCTCAAATGGAGGAGTGTGTTATCTCCATGTCAGCTTTAGTTC
This sequence comes from Sardinella tawilis, assembly GCA_030264315.1. NCBI lineage: Eukaryota > Metazoa > Chordata > Actinopteri > Clupeiformes > Clupeidae > Sardinella > Sardinella tawilis. The sequence continues at coordinate 10,283,913 of JASCQY010000010.1, forward strand.
TTGCAGTTGTCTGGGCATCAGTGGGTAATGTCTCTCAGCTGTTGCTGCACACACAGCCAGAGGCTCTTTGACTAGAGAGAGAGGGAGAGAGAAAGAGCAAGAGAGTGAGAGAGAGCGAGCGAGCGAGAGAGTGAGTGAAGGAGAAAGAGAGTGGCAGAGAGAGAAGGAGGCAGAGGGAGAAACTCTGAAAGCACTCACGGTTCTGAAAATGACAGGGAGAGAAAACTATCCACAGGCAGACTTTGCTCCCAACATTATTCCAACAGAGCTATGATTTGTGTGTGGAAAATATTATCTTCCCTCTGGCGGATGCCTGACAACATTGGGCAGAAAACGAAGACGACAATGACAATAACAGTTTTCTTGCTTGAAGATGTCAAGCATCCATAGTGAAGTTGCAGTCTAGTCACTTGAGCAAACAGAGCCTTGAGTCAGCAAATGTCACAAGTCCAGAATTGAGGTTCATTAGTCACAGTGTTAGAAAAAGAAAATATCACCAACCACATTCACAGCTTTCATTGAACAAAAAAAGTCCTCCGTACAACTGAAGAGGTCAGTGGCCTCACAGGTCCTGAAGGTGATGTCCTCAGGTTGGGGAAAGCTGCGGAAATCCTGAGGGTCCGGTGGAGGAAGTGGTCGGGGAGTGCGTAGGGGTTTTAACGCCAAACCAGAGCAACGAAAAGCAGGAACTCCCTCAGCAGCCAGGTCAAGTCACAGCCACAGGCTCCAAGTCAACTCAGCGCCGCTCCTGAGCTATAAATCCTGCTGTTTGTGTATGAGCCATGTGTGTGACTGTGTGTGTGTGTGCATGTGTTTGTGTGAGCATGTGAGTGTGTGTGTGTGTGCGTGCGTGTGTGTGAGTGTGTAAGTGTGAGGGCATGCTGTCTGTGCTGAGTCGCCTCTGATTCCCTCTAGAGGAGCAAAAGTCACAGCCAGCCTCTGCCTCTTTTCCTGTGGAAGCATCCAAGAGACATCCAGAGCCAAGGCTGAATGAGTGGAGCGGTCGCTGAGTGGTGCACTCTGAATAGAATGTGTGTGTGTGTGTGTGTGTGAGAGAGAGAGAGAGGGTGGTTCTCTATGTGTCTGAGTGAGTGAGTGTGTATGTGTTTGTTCACCTAGGGAGGAGGCGTCTCTTTCGGAGGTAAGCGTCCATTTCCACTGGAGAGTGAGGGAAGGTGGGAGGGAGAAAACTGGAAGGGGTGGGCTCTAGGACAACTCAGAGAGACTGTGGCAGAGACTGGCTCTGATTCAAATGTTTGTAATCACTCTTGTCTGTGGAAGCTGTAAAGATCCGTACACAACCCCTGGCACATAGCCTTTGGCAAATGGGGTGGAGGTTGTTTGATAAAGAGACTGCCCTCCCAGACGAAAGTAGCTGATTCATGTAACTGACAACTCTCTGTGAAGCACGCGCTCCCTCTCTCTTCCAATGCGTTGGCTTTCAGCGCGACTGTGCGTGGCATGAATGGAGTGGTGATGCGCGCGTTTCCATGGAGCGGCTCTACCGCTATGCTTTCTGAACAGGTTTCCCACCGCACGCCGTGTGCCAGGAAGCTCTCTGCTGTGCCACGCACGCTAATGACTTAAGAAGAATCACTACCATATATAGAAACTAAATGAAAAATTAATTTTTGATCGTAATAGTGCGCGAAGCACGCGAAAGACGAGGTCTGAATAAAACATACGGTGTTTGTGAGTGAATGAATGTGTGTGTGTGTGGGGGAGAAAGACAAGGAGAGAGAGAGAGAGAGAGAGAGAGAGAGAGAGAGAGAGAGATGTGGAGGGAGGTCGTGTCACTCCACATAGTTTCCATTCAACTTATTTGATTTAATGAAAATCTGGTTCAATAATATGCGCATTTGCTCGTATTTCCATATTTTATGGATAATATGAATTAACAATCTAGTCACATGTTCCGACCAGCTGGGGGATCAATCGCTAAATTTTGGGATGACGGGAGAACGTTCAGGAGGATGTGCGCCTTCTATAGATGCTGTTTAAACTAGGCTACATTCAAAAAAGCCTACCCCCAAACATTTTGAGAGTCTCGGTTAACATTTTCTGCTGTGAAATTTTAGTCTGTGCCTGGTTACTGCCATAATGTGAGATGCAAACTAATAGGCTACCGTCGCGTTTTGTTCCATTGCACCCTTCAAAGGTAGGCCTTCAATTAGCTACTCCTTATTTATTCTTGTTTTAGGCCTACTGACTACACTGACGCCCACAACCGTTATGGGACCTGGAATGTCTCAAACTAACATTTAATTCAATATCGCACACATGCAACACAGTAGGCTATACAAACTGGCTTCCGCATAGGCATTTTTTTCCTCATTGTCCAAAATTATCAAACGACAGTATTTTGATTCAACTCTTAGTCCTACACAAATCAAGGGAGCAATAAGCAACTGAGTTCCTAGATTGACGATGCGTAGGAGTAGTAGGCCGTCAGCATCTCTTTCCCCCGCCATCGACTTAGCTGGACCAGAGGTTTCTGATTGGCAGCACTCTAAAGTAGGCTATCTATAATTCACTCCTACAAGCACGCAGCGGTGGCAGTGTAATAGGCCAGGCTAGAGGAAGTGGTTTAGGCCTACTCTGTTTCTGCACTTGGATCGATCTGTTCGGTTACAAAGCAAAATCTAAACGGAATCATGGCTGAAAAGAAATCTCTCCAATCTCTAAAACTGTAACAAAAGGTTGTTTGTAATGGCAGTCAGCAACATTTTTGCCCTGAAACATTTACCTTAGCAATCTTTCAAGTGTCATTCCTAAGCAGACCAGGAAGGAGGATGGGATTCCTGAGTGGTTGGCTTTAGTTTGTAACATCTGAGTCAGCAGAATAAGAGCATACCACATATCCTCCCCTCGCCCCCTGCCCATGAAATCCAAATGTCTGGGGGAGCCCTGTTACCTGGGCAGAACCAGTCATAAGTTATAATAAACATCAAATTAGGGCATCATAAACAAGGCTGGACAGGCCATAGGGCATACAGGGCAATGCTCGGTGGGCCGCATATTTCAAATATTTTTTTATCAGCAGTGATGGTGTCTGAGACACAAAATGTGGCCCATTGGTTGATTTAGGAATATTCCACCCAAACATGAAATTAAGTCAGTCTCAGTCACCCCCAAACTTAAAACAGTGAAAAAAATCTGGTTAAAATCCGTCCAGGCGATGTCCTGCTTTGGGAGCAGTGTTTGACTTTAGCTTAGTGCAGTTGCTGTAGGCCTAAACCAAGGGAGCCACCTAGCATGTGAAGCCAAAAAACACTGCTCCTAAAGCAGGACAACGCTTGGACGGATTTTAGCCAGTTTTTTTTTCTCTGTTTTAAGTCTGGGGGTGACCGAGACTGACTTAATTTCATGTTTGGGTGGAATATTCCTTTAAGGACATTAGGCTAGCGCGCAATGGCGGCTCGCTTCTAACGTAAAAGCTATGCAAACAACCTGTCCCCATTACTACACTATTTTGCTGCCTAGCCACAATTCCGTTCAGGTTGCATCATTTCAGTTCATTTTTGGCAGCTCGTTTTGCTCGACCACTGCTTCCACTGGCATGTAGGTTGGGACTTCAAATAATCACTCTGGCAAAGAAGATACATTTTTCTGAGAGAGCAACAAATAGATTATCGGCCTAACCAGTAGCCTACCATTAGTAGCCTGGGCTTGCCCATACTTCCTGTTACACTGTGACATTTCGTGTTCAAGTCAGTATGTCCAAGCTGCCTATTTACAGCAATTTCTGTCCCAGAATTTCAGGCACCAATAAGAAGCGAGCTTTTACTCCAAGGTGAAGGAGGCGGGTTAAACAAGTTTAACATTGATTCTGCCTTTGAGAAGGCGGCTAGTGTGTGAGATTGGCCAGACTAAGCTCTAAAGCCAGGCTATACCATTAGACTAACCAGCACCATACTGTATTTAGCTGTGGTGTACAGATAGCCTATTAATAGATCAATTCATTCAACCCACCCCCATCTGTTTTGTCTGTCACTTTGTTAGTTTTCCAATAAATTACCTTCGGGTAAATAACAATCATAATCATAATTAAGAACAAACAAGCAGACTTCAGTGATTGGATATAGGATATTATGTGCAAACTGCGCTTGTAACCTGGGTCACAAAGCAGAGAGCGATCTGCAAAATGGCAATGGCATTCACTTCAGTCAGCAGCCCAGTTTCAATCAAAAGGTGGCAGTCACTGCCATGGTAACCTTATAAGCCTCTACCCACAAGCTCACTGCCTGCTTTTGAGCTAGTTCTGATTGTAATTATGCAATCCTTGCCAAAACCTCAAAGCAAATATTCCATCCCTATATGTCAAACCACTGCAATTTTCACACAGGTCTGTGGACTTTTCCCCCCACCCCACCCTCCATTTCATAGGCATTCGTACTGTACAAATAGCAAAACATTCATATGGAGGATACATAACAGGCAAGTATGTTTGTTGGATGAATTATTTAAGGCGAAACTCCATCTGCGATGACAGATGAGAATAGGGGAATTGAAATGAACATTTGTATCCTGTGCTCCAAAACAAACCCATCTACCCTAAGCATGAATTATTCTAGGATGATAACCACACATCAGCTGGTTCTGCAAAGTTTATTTTTTTTGTTCATCATGTGGCTGAAAAATAATCAAGTCAAACTCTGCAGTATTTGTGGTCCTTCTGGATTTTGTTGGATTAGATTGTGGATTGGGGAACAGCAGTGTTATGCTGATAAGTGTTGCTTATAGGTTCATGCACATATATGGGCATGCTGAACATCAAAGTGAACACACACCTGTGTGAGATTATATATGAATTAAACAGGGCGCCACAGGCACTTGGAAAGCCATGGAGGTCACCAAGGCACTACATTATGACATATTGAGGCTTAAATTCTATGTCAGGAAGCTATGTACAGGGACACACTGAGAAAGGTAATTTTTCTCCACTCCCACTGGTATGTAAGGGCAAAGGGTCAGACAATAATTTAGCGTTCCTCTTTCTTCAAAGTCGTTTATAAAATACCGCTTCCGGAGGAGCACAGACACAGGCACTCCCAGTGAGAGAGCTTCTGCGGGGATGAGCTGCACTTGTAACAATGCTATGATTGCATAGAGAATAAAAGACAATTTAACAAAATCTCACATGTGCATGAGGGTAAAAACACCCGAATCCGAATAAGCTAAATCTATACAGTATATCTGCTTCTTGTATAAATTGTTATTGGTATTCTTATTGAGGAAAGAGATGTGTTTCTTATTATACAGCTCAGATTCTGCTTTCATGACTGAATAGCCTACATTTTCTACACTCATTCTACACTACACGTTTTCAGCCGCACAGCCTAAAAGGTTTTTTCATCATCTCAAAAAGCCAATCAATGTTATAATCAATTAAACGGGGCAATAACTGAAGGCCTTTTTTGTCTTATAGTTGCAGTCACTGACAAGATGCCTGTTACATCAGCTGCTGCTACCATGACCATGGTACTCACAGGGGAACGTATTAGACTGTCTCACGTTACTCTTGTCTGGGAGGTTACAAAATTAAAACCATTAAACATAGCCGTCACTGTCATTTAGCTTTAGGGCCAGACTAGAACGCATGGATGGAAAGGAAGTGATGTAATAAAACTCTATGCTGCTCTAAGGTGCTTGATGGCTTTGCCACACAATTATTTTAAACACGTCTGTGGTCCGTCAGCAGACAGAACATCAAATGGTATACCAACCATAAAGAGAATCTTTTGTTTTAAAAGGACAATAAATGTCAGTGACAACTTACAGGTTCATAACAACAGGAATGGAACTCTGGGCCACTAAAAGCAGGCACCTGACCACAATGAATAGAAACCTGTGCATGTTATAGATCAGTGGTTCCCAACCTTTTTTGGCTTGTGACCCCATTTTGACATTTCTGGCGACCCCATAGACGCTTCGGGTTTCATACTCTCAGCAAACAGGACATTACCACAAAGCAGGCATTTCGGCTTTTCTTTGTTGCGTTCAGTGACGCTAGCCATGTTGAAGGAAATTTCCATCATATTTTCTCTGTCTTTGGTGTCTGTTTCTTTAGTTCTCTGTCTTTACGGTGCTAGGCGGGCGAAGAAATATTTCCATTTTTGTTTTCTGTTCAATATTTATGAACATGAAAGAATACAGTTGTCTATAAGTATGTGGTGTGGTGTTAGTTATTTGATTTATTTCAGGGAACCCCATTTTAATTCCAGGGGACCCCATTTGGGGTCCTGACCCCAAGGTTGAAAAACACTGTAGATGGTTTGTTCCCAGGTCCATGCATCACACACAGCTCCATTTGATGACGCAAGTTGTTTATGAGAGTGTTGTTTTCATCCATAAGCTCTGGCTTGGTCTGCTTGGGAGTGATTATGACACTGAAAGTAAACGCATTCAATGTAAGAATTCAATCAATTTTTGAATACTGGAATCATAATGCTTCTTCATATCTAGCCTACCTCTAAACACTACTAGGCAGCTCCACAAGGAACCTATACATGTACCTAACTTGAGCAGGTTTGGGGACTGGATAACCCAGACTTTTCGAGACATTAGAGCTCCCCTCTCTGGTCATTCTGTATATCACCTCAGCCAACTTGTGAAGTTTACAATCTTGATATTGAAAGAGTGAATATTCGTACATGTAACGGCAGTGGTAATCCAATTGTATGAAAACTACAAAAATTACTCAATTCATCGCTGTTCATCTAATTGGATATTTTTGACAGGTATAATACTAAGGCAAAAGGCCACCATAACCCCCCTCCCCCATTGTAATGACTTTCACTCATCCTTTGAGATGCCTGATAATACAACAGAACTGTGTGAGGGCTTTTGATCTCAGTATGAGCAATGAGACAACCATTAGTACCTTTTCAGGAATCAGGATAAAAATCTTTGACATCAACAGCTGTGCGTGTGTTTCTTTTGGAGAGAAAATAATGAGTCTTCCATGGCCAACCTGATCAATCTGATTAGCAGCCATCTGACAGTAAGGCTTTGTTAGGTGGAAAGTCTCTCTCACATCTATCGCAGGAGGCTGGCAGTCATTCTAATTTTTTTAAGTAAAAACTGACACTGACTCTTTGCTCATTAAATTATTTCCAGCTCCTTTCTTTGCCAGCCACACAAATGAGAAACCACTGGCCTCCTATAATGAGGGACAGGAAAAGAACGGCACAATGGTAATACATGTTCACTAGAATCCAATTTGTAGAACTCGGAAATAAATCCTGAATAAATTAATCTGCAATTGTAACTGAATATCAAACACCTGCTTTATCGATCTTTACAAAGTCTTGCTTAGGTTTCCCTCTGTGCACTGAAAAGAGTGCAAAATTGTAACCACTTACAGATTGTTACCAAAATCCAGGTTAGCAATACAAACAATTCTGAGACTCTATTTTGTGAAATAAAAAATAATAATAATAATAATAAATGCACATTCAACTGTAAGAAGTAAAAGATAACATGAGCAGTTGCTGTTTATACAGCCTTCGCATAGTTTTATCCTGATGGCCTGTGGACACTGTTGCCTATATTCACCACTGACCACCTCCTGTGACTCAGAGGGGGAACCATCCTCTATGGCACAGTCCATAGAGTAGTCCAAAAAATGATTAATGTTGCACTTCCACGCTGCATTTTGAAATTATAAGTCTGTTTGGATTTCAGGGCAGGAAATGCAACAGTGTCTACAAGCCATCCCTGTCAGTGACAGGAACTACAACAGTGTCTCCAAGCCATCAGGATCACTGTAAAAATACCCTTTCCACAAGCTGTGTCTTTCATATCTCCCTTCATCTTTGGTGCCAAGGGACAGGTCTCCATCCAGCAACAGGCTTTAAAATGTTGCAACAACCCCAGGACTGTCTGTCTCCTGTGGCAGAGTGGGGTTCCACATGGATAGACAAACATGAAATGTAGTTGATTCCTTGGGCCCCAGCACAGATGACAAGAGAGCTCAAAAACATAAATGCTCAGGCAATGATTACTCACACAGCAGGGCACTGAGATTAGGAATGACGTTTTCTCTGTAAGCTTTTGTCTTCGCCAGCACTCGACCAGAAAAATAACAAAAAGCAATGGTCAATGCCTTCTTCATCCACTTTTATCATGGAGAAGGCAGACTTACATTAATGTGCAGAGGCTGCTGAAACACTATAACAACAATTTCACCCATTACAGAAGGTATAATTTAGTCATTTTTGTCTGGATAACTAACCAAGAAATTGCATGATCCATTTTCAGTAATTTTATATAATTTACTCATAGTTATTGAGACAGGATGTTTGGCAGCCCTCTGTCATTTTCAATTAGAAAAATATGCATGGCACAAGTTGGAAGGAGCAAAAAAAGGAAAAAGGGTTGTGTAAAGGATGTGTTGACTGTTACTTTCTGAAAGGGAAATGGATTAAAACACATCTCCCCACTATAAGAGTGCTAGTCTAGAGCACAATGGTCTTTCAGTGCACACACACACACACACACCACACACCAGGCTTGCTATGAAGAAACATTTCACTGTGGCAAAGTGAGTGCAGGTGTATGCAGTGATGTTATGAAATTACGGATGATTAAAAGGCAACAATAAAGGAACAAAAAGCCACGAGAACAGCCAAAAGGGTGGCTGGTGCCATCTACTGGAGGTTTCAACTCACTACATATTTGAAACCCCAACAAAAATACTGCAGCTTGGCAAATGCTACATTTTATAATCTCTTGTCTAACTAGCTACAGACATCAATACATCACCCTAAATGTCTTGAGATGTTTAAAGATGTGAAGACTTTCAGAAAAATAAATTGCAACCACTAATAGAACTCATAAAACTGATAATTGGGGTTTACTAGACTTGAATAAAACAGTTAACAGGTTTAGTTAAATTCTGAAAAAGTTTAATAAAAACAGTGCAGAAGAGGTCAACAAATATTGCAAAAGGAACAGAAGACACTGACCCATCTTAACACTAGGAACACTTCTCAAACAGCCCACAAACATTGTTTTTGTTCTCTCCTCTTTCAATTTTCTTGATAAGCCTGGATTTCACATTAACATAAATAATTCAGAGAACGTTGACCAGTAACTAAACCAGTAGGCACTGGAAATTTCAGTCCTCAGTGTCGTCTTGTTATCTACCGTGACCTCATTGTTGTTCCAAGTCACTGGTCAAGACGGAGGTTTTAGTGTCAAAGGACACCCCCATCCAAGCCTTGAAACTACATTACAGTTACACAGGACATTCTGAAAGTACATGATGTTGGAGGTAGATTCAAAAGACCTTTAGTGGCAAAGTCTGAAACTCGTCCGCCAACAACACAAAGGCAAAAGCCAAAGTTTTTCAAAACACAGGTCACTGGCAATGAATACTGCTGTAAAAAATTACATACATATAAATAAAAAAAATTGGAGTTTAAGTAGTCCTCAAGTACACACCATACAAAACCTGATGAAGTGCACGTACACAACTTTTTTTTTGTACAAAGGAAAGAAATCCCTTTATGTCAAGTTGATTTGCTTCACTCAACATTGTATATATATAAAACAAAGGAAAAAAAATGGGGCTGTAAATCTAAAGAGAACACAAGCATTGCATCTTGATTATTTGGTCTTTCTTGCAAGAAACATGGTGAGCAAGTGTGTGAAAATGCAGAGCACCATTTCAGTTGCCCAATGAGAGATCAATGAACTCAATTCACTATAGGTGGTGGTGGTGGTGAGGAGGAGTTTGCATAATCCAACAAGAGAAAACCCATCACTGGAATACCTCCAGCAGGGTCAGTCAGTCAGTCACATACACACACACACACGTTTTTACTCCATGTCGTCAGCTTGAGCCATATAGGCATCCAGCTCGGCATCCAAGTAGCCTTTGGTTTTGGACATGTAGTCGTCCAGCTGATTGTCCAGCTGCTCCCGAGTGAGTGTGGAGTGGCCAGCGCCCCGACCTCTCCCCCGGCCACGTGCTCCTCCCCGACTAGTAAACGCACCGCGCCCACGAACACCAAATCCTCGACCTGCAAAAAGTAGAGGGTCCGAAAAGTTGCATGAAGCCCATACTGAACCCTGTTGGTTCTGCATATGATGGTGGTGTGCTGGGCACGCAACAGTAAGAGACTGGTGAGGGCCAATGTCTATACAGTGTTTTTTATCTGAGTGCCACCACCTTATCAACCGTTTCATATGAGATGAATGTCTTGCTGCCGCCAAGGAAAAGCACAGTACCCAATTGGGTGGCCGCTTTTGTATTGAATGAATTGACTGTGCAGAGTTGAAAATACTTGAAACTTTTCAGAAAGGCGCTGCAAAGTTATAATGGACTACTGCTAATCCATCATAGCCAAAAAAGTGAAACATTAACAGTTTACCAAGCTCCTCAGACTACAACAGTAACATGAATGGTTAACCAAGCTCTAGTCAGAGAAACTAGTTGTCAGAGAAACAAACAGAACATTACAAACTCAGCCTCCTCCACAGCATACCAGCTGCAGAACATTTTATCCAACCTAACCCACCCAGGCAGTTTCTCCTCTTAGTAGCCCTTATATTAGGTCCATCTCCCCTGCTTTCCATTTGCCTGAGAGTGGTTCCCATCAAAAAGTGACTTTTAGGGTTGTCCCGATCCGATATTTGGATCGGATCGGCAGCCGATATTTGCAAAAAAATGTGGATCGGATTGGATCGGCCAGCACGGAAAAAATCCGATCCATACTCCCGATCCATTTTTTTTTAAGCGCACCGATTTATACAATCCATTCCAGTTTTTGCTGTGGTCTGCACGGCAGTCGCATAGATGTGACACAGTGTTAGAAAACTTTTGTGAAACCTGCGCGACAAGCCCATTGAGAGGGCTTGATTTTCTGTCAGATTCATG
>JASCQY010000010.1:10297531-10308771 GCA_030264315.1 Sardinella tawilis
TTTAACATGAGTCTGACAGCTAAGTAAGGAGGCTAAATAACTTTAATTTTTAATACATGCTCAGATAAGCCGGTATCAGCCAGTATCGGTATCGGATCGGAAGTGCAAAAAAAATATCGGTATCGGATCGGAAGTGCAAAAACCTGGATCGGGACATCCCTAGTGACTTTTACCCAATGCGATGGAGGTGGGCTTAACGCGTGGTTTGTTTCAAATTGTGATGCTTCCCACTCTATTCTCTGCAATCAGTGATCTGATGGGTTGTGGGCATGTCCAATGGGGAATTTTGATCCATGTCTGTTAATGCTGCCTTATGGAAGCTGATGATGACATTAAATTGGCCCGACTGATTCACAGCAGATCAGTTTGTGCTACCTTTGCACAACTGTCTAGACTTAAATGCTGACTATAGCCCCTACTGTTGACTGGACTATCCTTTTTCTGCCTCGGTTTTATTCTCTACCAAACAAAAAAAGTGACCCAATCAAAGGGGCACAACATGCAGTCAAGATGCTGAAGTGAACAAAGGTGTATGTACCTCTTCCTCCTAGTCCAGGACGGGCTCCTCTGCTGACCAACGCACCTGCTCGGCTCACCTGGCCTCCTCTCTGCCTCAGGCCCCTCCTCACTGCCAGCCGAGCAACACCTCCACGGCCACGCATCACACCTGACCAGGACCAGAGATACAGAATATCAGTATATTCAGAGGATGTTAATATGGGTAGCCAAACCATATACTAACAGCGTTACTTATTTATGACCTATACGCATCAACATAAGTTGAGTTATGCTGGTTATACCAAAAACCAATTCACTATGAAGTAAACAGGTCATCTTTTTTTTGCCATGACACCTTGAGAAAACAAGCCAAGATGCAGCATTGAGTTAGAGTCCACTGGTGTACATGTAGCAACAATAATAAAAATGTATAGTAAGGATATAAATACAAGAAAAAAAAATACAGCAGAATAAACCTTGGCAGCACCACATATCTGCATAATCTGGTGTAAGTAACCCCACTCCCACTCATGCTATAATGCCCAAAAAGCAGTACCAATATCACTTCCAAGGTAGTCAGCCCTACTCAAGACTGGGGTTCATAAATTTGGAAATCCTCCTTCAGAAAATAAAACACTACCCTACAAGCTACACCACCTTCCTTGAGGTGATTGGTGGCATTGTGCATTGAACCCTCACCTCGAAAGGGCATGGCTCCCCTAAGGAAAGCCCCTCTGCCACGCCCACGGATGCCTCCACGGACACCACCACGCACACCGCCACGCACCATCCCTCGGTAACCCACTGCTGCAAAGCCCCGGAAACCCACTCCTCCTCGGGCTGCGGCACCCATTGGACGGCCAAGTCGAGCCTGGACACCTAGTCGCTGTTTCAGAGTCTGGAAAGTGAAGAGCTATGACATCACTCTGCCTTTGCCTTAAGTTTAGCATAAAAGCAACAGGAACAACATTTTTTTCTACTTCTGTTTTTGCGATCATTTCATTTATTCAAAAGGAGAAATAATGAAACCAGAACTTCATACCTTGGCTGGTTTGTTCTGCAGGGCGGCTTGGACTGAGGCTCGATGTTCCATCTGCTGGGCAAGCCTTCGGTTCCGTGCACTGGCTGAATGTTGCTGCTGCATAGTGGCCCTCATATTTACTGCAGGGGGCTGCTTGTTCTTAAGCATGCTAGTGAAGCTGTGGTGGAACAAGTCAAAATGAATATTAGTTTAGGATCACCCTCTCACCCTCACACGCAGTGCAGGGGCTACTAATTTTGACACTTAAATAGGCCCCAAGGAGAGAAGTAAAAACACATGACACCTGGTACAATGTGTGTCAAATAAGAGACATAAAGGGTGACACCTACAGACTGCTGAAGTAACATCCAAAAACAGAATTTGCACCCTGGGCCTGGTTTCTTGAAAATGATGGATCATTCATTTACGCATGTTCTTTAAGAGTGATCTTAAGAATGTTTATTTGGCTTTCCTTAGGTTTCTCAAGCATGGCCGTGTAATATTAATCTATGGATTACTTGAAAAGCGTTTTTGAGAGCTGACAGTACAATGTTATATTAAGCAATGGTTTGGGGAAATGGTCAGAGAACCTTAAGATGTTCTTAAGAAGGTCATTACAAACTACTTTAGGTTTAGAGGCTTTCAGGACCCCAGCCCCTGGACAGATGGGATTGGAACACCACACACAGCAAGGTTACTGTTCAACTACCCCAAACCCAAGACTTGGACTGGGTGATTACAAAGAAATGGGGAGACTGGTGACAGAAAGTCACACTAAAACAAACAGGTGGATATACCCCAAACACTCCAGTATGTTAAGCGATTGTTTGTCACCTCCCATTTGGCAGACAAATGTCACGTTTACAAAGCACAAGGTTACACCTGGAACTGTCGATCAGATTACATCAACACATTGTAGCCATAATTTCAACCTTTGCAAGTCACGATAAACTTCCTGGGGTGAGCCATGTTATTTTAATTCGGTTAGGCTTAACGTCACCATCTTGAGATAAGTGATGCACTTGGCAACCTACAGGCTAGACATAACATTAGCAGTCAAAGTGGGATGCATCTCACCGCTCATTCAGGGACACTTTGGTCGTGCTTTTCACAAGAACTTTCGCTGCTGCCTGGGAACTCATTTTTCCTCTTCAAGTAGTCACCCCTCTACCTATGACAGGAATAAACAAGTTCAGGTCACGCTTTCAAGTCACATCAGTAAAATTCAGTATCGAGTAAAATAACATTTGCCGATTCTAAACCGCAAACGTTAACAGTCGCCTTCACCTTGCTGAAGCTAACTTTAACAGTCCAAACAAATTTCTGGCATTTCATTTAAGACGATACCGTGAGTATATTATAATCAGAGTCTTTAGGTTAGCTTGTGAGACCAGCTTCAAATTTTAGATGACATAGTGACACAACATTAACCCTTTGTTTGCGTCAACATGTCCAGTAAACGTTAGACGTGCTTCAATGAATGATTGAATGAATGAATGAAGTTGCTAGCTAAGTTGCCCTGAGCCAACGCTATCCATATCTAACGTATCTACATGAAGACCGCATGTTTGGCATCACTGCACTAAATAAGCATGATTTAACGACTATTTACAGTATTCTCACAACTGGTACTTACCCAGATATAAGACAACAACTTGCCTAACAGCCAAAGAGGATCACCAAACGAATTGTTGCTACTACTGAACAAAATGGCGTGCACAGCTGCAGGCTGCAACACACACTCACATGGTACGAAGTCTCGCGGTACTTAAGGTCATTGGTACATGTTGATTGGCCTGTAAATGAATGAATTTTATTCAATGGTTAATAATGGAGTATGGTGGGATTCTATACCAACACTAATTTAATAACTAGGCTAGTTTATACACTGGTAACAGAAAATGTGATGTTATTACGAGGTACGGTAACGTTAGATAGACCTTATAATTTTTCCCTGGAAAGGTGAAAATACGACATTGGGTAGGCTATGTATTTATTATGGCCTAGGTCTGACTATTATGTAGCCTAGGTTGACAGACCTGTTGGATAGGCCTACAACTTCAATATCCACACAGCCTAAGACATTTTCGACATTTCTCCTCTCATCTCGCTCTGATTGTGAATGAGTAAAACTTACTTTTGAACAGATTCTGTGATAGGCCCAGATTAAACTAGGCTCAGGCTTTGTCAAAGTTAGGGGGTGTTATGCTAGGCTTTGCAGGGAGGTGGAGTGATCTAAACGGCGTCACAAAAAAAAAAAAAACCCTAGCCAAACTGTCAATCTCAGTGTACCCAGACAGACATCAGCCCTATGGCTGCGTCATTGTTGGCAGAGTGTAGACGGCTGCGGTGATTGGTCTTTTGCAGCGAGAAACTCCAGCGCTGACTACCCCGCTTTTGTTATTGTAGCCAACGCGAGCATAGGCGCTCACAGCGTCTGGATACGCGCGACAAGAGACAGAACGGGTGTTGATACACTGATAAGAGCGGTGGAGACTGAGATCTATTAATAGAAGAACGGAACTTTGAAACTCCGCGACAAATTTGTCTCACTTGTGAGCTACAAATTCTCCCGATTTGTAAGTAAGGCTATACATTATTCTCTTATTATTTCGTTCAAGTCAGTTGACAGTCAACTATCACACATAGTTACAGGCATAGCTGATCCACCATTGAAAACAACTCATCTGATAAGGCTACATGCTCAAATTGGTTATGCAGACAGTGCGAGACAGTCTCATCCCACCTCAGTAGCCTATGCCTTAAAGCGGGACGAATCTGATGCCCTTATACTGTGCCACTCCACTTGTGGAATAGACCGAAGAATGAAAGTCACAATGATCAGAGAGGTTGCCTGACTTTGTTACTCATATTGGGCTAGACTTGTTTGACTCCCATAATTTAACGCAATTGTCTGCTCCCATGAAATTGTTGAAATGTAAACCTAATATCCCCGACTACTTTTGCTGAAATGCCAATGGACATTGATTTCAGAAGTTAAGATCCATGTTGTATTGATGCCATTTTTATTTGCTGTATCAGAATGTTTCTCACACACATTTTCTTCCTCCCTCTTTCTGAAACTTTACACAGAAAAATGTCTGTGAATGCCCCTAGCAGTAATGATGCGTGTTTGAGCATAGTGCACAGCTTGATGTGCCATCGTCAAGGAGGGGAGAACGAGGGATTTGCCAAACGAGCCATTGAGAGCTTGGTGAAGAAACTAAAGGAGAAAAAAGATGAGCTAGACTCCCTCATCACAGCCATCACCACCAATGGTGTCCACCCCAGCAAGTGTGTCACCATTCAGAGAACGCTGGATGGCAGACTCCAGGTAAGGTCCTGCCCCTCAGCATTGCATGGTGACACTGACACAAACATCAGGGGCCGCTTTCACAAGTTTTGATGCTGTGTAACTACATTGGTATAGTATTGCTCTTCTGCAACATCATGATTGCCTGGTGCCTGGTGGATAATAGTGTAATTTCCTCTAGCCGTAGGTCAACTGACAAGCAAGCTAGTGGTGAACCTAGTAGCAGTGTCTGATGGAGGATTTTGTGTAACGTAAAAGTTGATTTCATACAGTAGTGGCATCAGCGTATGTTGTAAGCCGTATTTCTCTATGGTGAATATCAGTATGACAGTGTCTTTATCTGTGTCTCTGGGGAAGATGGTGCTTTTAAAGCCAGATATTAAAAAGAACAGAGGCCATTCAGGGGGGGAAATGTAATGATTTTTCAATACAACTGAGTGCTGACACACAATTGCTCTACTCAAGGTTTAATTTCCTCAAATTCTTGTTTCGTGAAGTTAACTTTGTCTTCAGTGACAAAATGTCCTGATCCTGCTTTGTTGAAATGCGTAAATATAGGCTACTGTATAAAGTTCATATGATAGACAGAAGAAATGAACACTCTTACAGACACATAAATCCCAAAGCTCTTTGCCTTCAAAGTTACAGCTGCTGCTATGACTTTTTTGCTGTTAATGTTCACTGTGATCTTTATTTAGTTTTTTTTCCCAACACAAGTGGTTTCCATGCAAGTGTACTGTTGTGAGCCATTAATAAACCAGAAAGAAATCATGTTGGTTTAATTACAGTAGTAGACAAACCTCTCGAAGGAATGGAAGAGAATGAGAGAGAGAGAGAGAGAGAGAAAGTAAGTTCACTGCCCCTCCCCCAGAAGAGCAAAGTAGAGCGAAAGAGAGACAGAGCAAGAGGGAGAGAGAGAGACAGAGAGAGAGGAGGGTGGAGGGGCAGTGAGGGTTGTTTTGTCTGAGACACAGGAAAGGGGCAGGGTTAAGTTAAGCCTGTCTGTCTCTGAGAGTGTGTGTGTGTATGTGTGTGTGTGAGTATGTGTGTATCTAGAATTTGCCTTTGAATTTGACTACTTGATTGAATGCACTCTCGTGTGCTAAGGGTTTGAGCTTGTGACTTCAAACAGAAATTAGATGTTGAACATTTTGTCATAAACGTGAAGTGTTATCCCCTTTAAAATCCTGTGGGAGACAGTAGACGTGGGCTTGTTTTAAGTTTGACAGAAATATGTATAAGTTGCTGTGTGTGTGTGTGTGTGTGTGTCCCTGAAAAGAAGAGCCTGCATTCTGGAATGTGTATGCCACTGGTTGTGCGTTTATGTTTAACAGTGTGTACCCTGTGTGTCAGTAACTTAAACGTAATGGTTTTGGCCCGTGTCCAGGTCTGACTCTGTCTCCTTGGAAGGTTAGCAGTTGGGTGGGGATTTTTGAAGTTGCTGGAATATTAGCTGCAATAATACTGTACTAAACATACACTAGTCTCAGAGGAAAAGGGACTGAGAGAAGTTAACGGTCAGGGAAGAATCAGACTAAACATGTCTTTTCATCAGTGTCTTTTAGTATCTTTCAGTCTTTCTGTCTCTCTTATACTCTGCCTGTCTGTATGTCTCTCTCTCTTCTCATTCTCTTCTCATTCTGTTTGTCTTGCTTCCTCTCTGTTTCTCCCTTGTACTCATTCCATCTCTCTTATCTCTCATTTTTCTCTTCCCTCTTCTCTTTCTATTTCACTCTCACACTCACAAACAGTTGGCCGTCTATCATCTGTCTCGTGTGAGATATGTTGGCTGATACCAATATGTTGGTCTGAATCAGACAAGAAGGGCTTGTGACTCAGTCTGATCCTGTATGTCTGTGCTGTGAGCTCGGCTGCCCTGTCTGAGAGAGCAGATAGCTCTGGGGCCACGTAACTTCCTGTCCCCCTCAGATTTGTCCCGGGGCAAAACAAACCTCCTCCATGAATTATTTACTCCTGTCTTACGTCATCGGGTTTTAGTGATCTGCTCCCGAGCATGCTTCTGTGCACAGATACTGCATGTCTCATTGAAATGGTCAACGAAACAGAGTCACCGTTTCCTGGTTCATTTCCCATGATCAACAGTCCACTCCCTGAATGGACAGAAACATGTGCGCCCAAAGCACGCACACTTATTCAGACAGTCCCCCCCCCGCTCAGCAATAGGCCTCCACTGCTTTCATACATAACATTTTCATATTCACCCTCCTATTCCCTCCTATCCAACACCATTTCCCCCTATTTCTGGTTTGTTGCCCTGTGCAGGTTGCTGGCCGGAAAGGCTTCCCTCATGTGATCTACGCTCGACTCTGGCGTTGGCCAGACCTCCACAAAAATGAGCTCAAGCACGTCAAGTTCTGTCAGTATGCCTTCGACCTCAAATATGACAATGTCTGTGTCAATCCCTACCATTATGAGAGGGTTGTGTCACCAGGCATAGGTATGTGTCTCTCCCTGCAGTGTTTCGCAAAGCACAAACAACAAACATTCTCATCATGTGATCGTAAACAGGCCGTCATGGCAGTTACACTGTGTTATACTGTAAATGTGTGGCATTGGTTCAAACCAGACTGTTATTCTTGACGTTGATGTTAGGTGTTGTCTCTTCTGCAGTAATTAGTGTGTTGAGTGATTCAGAGCAGAACTAACATTTCCTTTTGTCGCTGTCTCTATGCAATCCAACTCCCTCACACTGAAGTTGGACTCAGTATACAAAATACTGGTAAGGGCACTGTTCTTGTTATAATGTAACTAAAACAGCTATTAAACCATATCTTAGTCTATGTTTAAAATAATCTTTACGTTCATTAAACATACTTTGTATAATGTTTTATTTTAATATTAAATAATAACGGCAATGATTATTGTAATTCAGAAGCCAATCCATCGTGTATGTGGTAGGCTCTTATGGAGATTGTTGGGAGTAGAGTACATAAGAAGCCAAAGTAGAAAACACCAAAAACACAGAGTCAGATCAGTACTTGCCAGGACTTGTCTATCAGCATGTGAGCAAAACAAGAAGTAATGTGTGCTTACAGGAAAAAAGTGGCAATGGTTCATGTTTGGATTTTCATGCTCTGTTTTGGATAATACCCCTTACCCCCCCCCCCCCCCCCCACCCCCCACCCCAACCGTATTCTATCCTAGGCCCCCCAGGGAGACTAATCAAGGAGGAGTACAGCCACGACTGCATCCAGATGGACATCCCACCCTCCAGGATGCCCTCCCAGCCCAATCACCACTCTGCGGATCACTACGGCCAGCCGCTGCCCCCGCTGCAGCTCCACCCAGAGTCCACTCATCCCACCCCCGTCAGCCACTACGCCAACATCCCCCGCTCGCCTCCAGGTGGGAACCCCCCCCAACCCACCCATACACCCACCCCTCTCCTCCCCAAACCTTCTTAAAAAGGCCCCACCTCATCCCCTATGCTTCAGACAGAGCCAGACAATAACCTTCCATCTGCTTCAATGTGGGTGTTGTCACCTTGAACCGACACTCAGTCATAACTTGTATCCCTTTCCTTTCTACAGTTGACTCAAAACTAACCTACCAGCCATCACACACATCTCACCAGTCGTTTGATGGCATTATCTCTGTCTTGCTCGTTTCTGTAGCAACCGGCTCGATGATGCCCATGCAGGGGGGCCACAATGAGGGTCTGCTGCAGATTGCCTCACCCAGGAGTCTGGCCTCCACCCCTCCCCCCTCCACCCCCAGCCACGGCCCCCCACAGACCCCCTCCAGCCAGAGCGACTACAGCACCCCAAAACACTCCCAGTCCCAGGGCTCCTTCCACAGTGAGTGTCCCTTATTATCCCCATACTGCTGACAGGTTGTTTGTTCCATGGCTGCCTGCAGTGGCTCCCAGCCCTGCTCCCAGGGGACCCACAGCCTCGAGTGCTTTTGGGTTTTCCCCTCTGATCTTGATTTACTGAACACTGAACGTTGTGCTAGAACACTACATTAGAGCAAGAAAAAATTCAAAACATGTCATGCTGCGGTCTGAGGATTAGACTACTGCATTCCCCCAAAACACACCCAGAAAGGAGAGGAATAGGAAACTGTTTATGATGCATCACACAAACATATCGTAATGGTTACATTGAGCATTGGAGTGATTTGAATAGCTAACAGTGTTTTTCTGTATTCTATCATGTAGCTAGAAGTGTTTTCCTGTATTCCGTCATATGCTTGTAATATGTCTAATGAAAAATTGAATTTTCTCATCAGCTACCTGGACAGGCTCCAGCACGGCCTCCTATACACCTGTAGGACCTCAGCAGAATGGGCGCAGCCACCAACAGTCATCCCATCAACAACAGCCAACTCATCACTTCTGTATGTGAGGTTTCATATGTGGCACATGATCAAATGTCTTTCTGTTTGAAAGCTTCACTGACTGGCTTTCCACTGTGATGCTCATTGCATTGTTCATGTTTTAGCCACGTACAGTATCATGTTTTATCATTGGTTCTCATTCGTCATTCATCCAGGGTCTCAACATCACACTCCCGCCTCATTTCCTCAACCAGTATCCAATCATCCAGGTGATTGAGAGTGTCTTTTGCTCTGACACACAAACACACACACACACACACACACACACACACACACAGTGACATGCATGAGAGGCATAACAATCAAATTCTACGTGTTAATTTATTTTTTTTATAGAAATGCCTTCCATATGTAACAGGTCCGGAGTTCTGGTGCTCCATCTCGTACTTTGAGATGGACATCCAGGTTGGGGAGATGTTTAAAGTACCAGCCAACTGTCCCGTGGTAACCGTGGATGGTTATGTTGATCCATCTGGGGGGGACCGGTTCTGTCTTGGTCAGCTGAGCAACGTCCACCGCACTGATGCTAGTGAGAGGGCACGGTTAGTATTCAGCCTCTTTTTGTTTGTTTTAGAATATATTTTTGTTTGTACTTCACAAGGATTTGCAACTAAAGATGCAAGTATAGCCAGTCTCAGTACAAACAAAGTTTAGGTAAAGGTGTCATACCAGGTACAGATAATATGAACGTGGAGAATAAAGGATCAAAGATATCTGTACTGTGTCCAAACAGTAGTATCTAAATGAACTCACTTGTAGTCTGAGGAAGGGCCGTAAGGGCTCGAAATGTCACAATAAATGTCTTTTATATTTTAAAGAGCTTTTCGGTGTGTGTGCGGATTATCTCTAACTTTACACTGCTATCTACATTAGATCCTGCACCCAACTACATAGATTGGGATGTGCGTGACTACGCCTGACTTTTCTAAACAAACTCCAGCCATCAAAATCACACCAAAGACAGACAAGAAACACAATGTAAAAACATGTAATAACATGTAAAGTTTTACCAAGACAAATTTCTGTCAACTTTGTTGACATGGCAATAGATCTATTGAATCTTGAATCTTTAACATGAAATATAATCAGAATAAAAAAAACAACAACAACAATGCACTGTGCCGGTTAATATAGTTCTAAAAGAATGAATCAAATTGTTCCATCAGTAATTGCTCTTTCTCCTCTCCCTCACAGGTTACACATTGGGAAAGGGGTCCAGCTGGAGTGTCGTGGGGAGGGTGATGTCTGGATGCGTTGCCTTAGCGACCATGCTGTGTTTGTGCAGAGCTACTACCTGGACAGGGAAGCGGGTCGAGCCCCGGGTGACGCGGTTCATAAGATATACCCAGGAGCTTACATTAAGGTGACACTAAACAGACTCTCATATAGGCTACTCTCCATGTACCCCTGCAGATTCCTCAAGTCTCCTAAGCTGTTATTTAGGATATTTGGATAGTGTGTTTGCACCAAGTGATCCACACCATGAGACACTGAAATTAAGTTGAATATTTTCAGATGTAGTGGCTGAATGCTTTAAAAGCGATGATGAAAACATAATTTCCACTGTTCACTGTAGGCTACAAAGTTTTGCCGTTTGCCTTTACTATTTGAAAACCTAATCATTTTGACAATTAAATGGACTTTGCTGCCATTATGAAAATATAAAGATGTGTTTGTACCCTTTCTCTATGAATGGATTTAATCAACCAAAGGCTTGGTCAGTACAGTTTATGAATAAGTCATGAGCCAGATTAATGTATTGCAGAATATTACCTCAGCAGTGGGAAGAAGGTGAATGTGTGGGGCGAAATTGCTTTTTAGACAAAGTGAAAATGACAGTATGTATCAAACAGAAATGTAAAAAGCCTCTCTGTGCAAATGGGAGGAGGGTGACAGTGTGAATCAGAAAGAAATTTCAGATGAACTGTGTGTTGGGAGAAGAGAAAGGCAAATACTTGTCATGTCTGTTACTCTATAGACGAGTTTCCATCCAACTTGTAAATGCGAATTTAGGTTAGGCGAATAAGAAATCCTTGATGGAAACACGTG
>JASCQY010000010.1:10320819-10332482 GCA_030264315.1 Sardinella tawilis
GGTGTCCCGTTATCTAAAATTAACGGACACCTTGTCAACCAATCAGAAAGCAGTATTCCATTCCACTGTGTGATAATGGTATTTACTGTATCTGACCCTTTTTATCAAAGTGACATGCAATGTATGTAATATGCAACCTAATGTAATATCTACAAGCACATCACATTCTTATTGATTAAATGATCAATAACAATTAAATTGTCTGTTGGTTGTAATTGTGGATAATGTAGGGTGTAGCCTATTCATGACTGTTTGTCTTTTTTTGGCTCTTCTCATCTCAGACATGTCCCCAGTGCTTGCGGGCTTCATTGGGGCAGGAGTCTTGGTGGTGGCCGTGGTAACACTGGTGTTCCTCTGGGTGTGCTGCCAGCGTCGCCGACGCAGGTTGACAGGCGCCTACAAACTCCACGGCATCCAATCAGAGCCCTATGATCCGGCAACGGACCCGCCCTACAAGTTCATCCACATGCTGAAAGGCATCAGCATCTACCCAGAGACGCTGACCAACAACAAGCGTGTGGTGCGGCTGGCCAGGAAAGCAGGCTGGAAGGGGGGCAGGCGTCATGGGGCGACCGACGATGACCAGGAGCGGGGCGGAGCAGGCGTGGACGGTGCCAACGTAGGAGCCTCAGCGGTCGAAAATGGGCAGGTGCCCTACACCCACCACGCACCCGAAGAGAATGACGGGCATTGTGATGGCACGAGTCGACACCCGCCACGGCTGGATCGTGACCTGCCCATCCGAGCCGACTACACCTGCCTGGAGGGCACCTCGGCCCCCAGCAGCAGCAGCAGCAGCAATCAGAGCAGTGCCACGGCCACACCCTTCACCCCAGCTACCGACGACGAGCTGCAGAACCTGGGCGAGCTCAGCCTGGCCGTGGATTACAACTTCCCCAAGAAGGCCCTGGTGGTCACCATCCAGGCGGCGCGGGGGCTCCCGGCCGTGGACGAGCGGGCAGGCAGCGCCGACCCGTACATCAAGATGACCATTCTGCCCGAGAAGAAGCACCGCGTCAAGACCCGCGTGCTCCGACGCACCCGCCAGCCCGTCTTCGACGAGACCTTCACCTTCTATGGCGTACCGTACAGCGCCCTACCAGAGCTAACGCTACACTTCTTGGTGCTCAGCTTCGACCGCTTCGCCCGCGATGACGTCATTGGCGAGGCGGTGGTGCCACTGGCCGGCGTCGACCCCAGCACGGGCAAAGTGCAGCTCACACAGATCATCAGCAAGAGGAGCATGCAGGTGAGAATGCCTTTGTGGTGTGCCAACTTCTGCCAGTCAGAGGTGGGCAATCCTGGTGTCTCAAAGTAAACGTCATGTGCCATGTTGCTGCATTTAGGACTGTTTGGAAATCAGCTTCAGTTCAGTTTAGTATAGCTTCAGTTCCATCTTTAAAGTCCTTTTAGACTCACTGACTGAGGTCAGCATATTGACTACTTAAAGGAACTCCCAACATCAAGTTGTGGTCCTCCAACTTTTTCAGAACCTTATTATGAGACTCCATCCTGAAAATATCTGGCCAGCTTACTAGCATGTATTTCTTCAGCCAACTCACTTGACATAGGTATCATCACTAGTCTATCAATCCACCTAGTAAGATCGTTGAGGTAGAGGCATGACCAGTCTTTATCCCATCGTAATCTATCTCTTGGCAACAAGGCAGAACTTTGAAACAGTTGAAAGCAGCTATGATCTTTTGTATGGCTATGAGAACGGCTATGAGTTTTGTATTAGCACTCCGCAGCTGGTGCTGTCATTGTCATTGTCCAGTGTGATCGTGGCCTTAAGGAGACGAGGTGGTGAGCATTTCTGTGATTCAATGGTGCAGGCTGTCACATAACACAGTCAGTGGTGGTCATAGGCACACACACACCACCGTCACTGTATGTGTGACTCAGCTCGATTTGCTCAGGATGATGGAAATGAGGGCTGTGACTGAAAAGCACCTAGAGACAGACTTTCTATTCATCTGCTCTTGTATTGGTGAGGTATTTTTTCCTCCTTAGTTGGTTACAGAGTACAATGAACATATTGTGTATGGCTGACTAACAGGACAGGCTTGAGGTCAGAGAATTACCAGTAACCTTAATCATATATTATCATATACAGTAATGTACTGTTATCCACTTGTGCCTAACATCAGTTGTGTAAATCTAAAATATATTATATGTATATACTGTATATTAGAAAAATATATTTTGGGCGATGCCACCCCCTTTGCCAAACCCTTAAGGATAGTTTTTGTCTTTAAAGACATTTGTACAGTAACATGGATTCCAGTGACTAAGGCATTTTCAATTTTTCTGCAGGGCTACCATAGTACAAACAGATGTGTATAGTGAAAATGCCAAGTCACCGCCACATGTTAAATCTGGCACACACACACACAGCTCCCTATCTCTCAGATGCAGTGTATTGAGTTGGCCAGCCGCAAGGTCGGTGTATATTGATTTTAGGAGCCATTAAAGCCCTTAATTGCCAGTGACCAGAGGAAGGCATGCTTAAATGCCCATGTTATCTCCTGGCACAAAGGGACTTATATGAAAAGGCAACGTCTGAAGCACCGGGCTTTTTGTATGATATCACCACCAGGCCTGTCTCCTCTAATAAACATTGGTGTTTCTAATGAGAACCATTTAAGACTGGGTTCATCGAGAGTGTGGGGTCCAATCGTTTCTGACTCACTTCTCAGCAATCTAGCTAGGAGACGCTTTGGGGCAGTGGTGTTAGTCAGGAAGGCTGACCTTGATAATGCTATTGCCGTGTTTTCCAGCGAGAGAAACTAAACTGCTGGGACTTGTGATTAGATTCTGCAAATTAAGTCATTTTAATTAGAAACAATTAGAGTTGAAGTGCATTAAAATCTGTTTTGATATGCCACTAAGTAGATGAAATGAATGCTGATGACTTTATTTTTAGCAATTTTCAGCAGTTATTTCATTACAACAAAATCACTCGAGTCAAAGTCCCCATGTGCACTGATATTATCAGAAAAAAATACTGCTTGTGTGTGTGTGTTTGAGAGAAAGAAACAGAGAGAGAGTATAATATATAATGTACTGTTAGTATATCTATTAGTATAATATATAATGTACTGTTAGTATAACTATTAGTATAATGTATAATGTACTGTTAGAATACTGTACTTATGCTGCTATGCTGTGTGTCTCTGTGTGCATGCAGTGTGTGGACCGTGGAGAGCTGCTGGTGTCTCTGTCCTACCAGCCAGTCTCTCACCGACTCAGTGTGGTGGTGCTCAAGGCTAAACATCTCCCCAAGATGGACATCACTGGACTGTCCGGCAGTGAGTATTTATTCCCTACCTGTCCAATCAGAGAAAGGGCAGAGAGAGTATTTCACACCATGCAGTAGACCATTGTAGCTACACTGCCGATCAATTATTTCAGTCCTACACTGTTAACCAGTATTTCAAAAATGGAGGTCTCACATTCTTATGTACATTTTTTTTTTACTGTAGATAGAGCCATGAAGTGTTTTATCAGTAAGGCATTGAATGAAGTATGAGCTTCGTCACAAAGTCCATTCCACACAGCAACTTATTTCATTAATACACAACACATCGTCGTTTGACTTTCGAGCTGTGCCATAGGCCATTGATCACCTCCAACGCACATGTTCGTAAAAGGGGTGCAAAATTTTTTGTAAGGCATTACAGTGGGCAAGCTGTCCAGGCTCTTCTGGTTTGACTTCAGCATTTGAGTACCGTAGTATGCAGCTGCTTATTAATCTGTTCATTTTCCTTTTCTTCTCCCTGTCTTTTTCTCTCCCTCCCCCATTCCCACTGTCCTCTACTGCCCTCTACTTTATACATTTTTTCTTGTATACATTCTCACCCCCTCCCTCAATGCCACTCAGACCCGTATGTGAAAGTGAACGTGTTCTATGGCCGTCGGCGCATTGCCAAGAAAAAGACCCATGTGAAGAAGGGCACGCTGGACCCCGTCTTCAACGAGTCGTTCATCTACGACGTGCCAGCCGAGCTGCTGCCCGACATCTCCGTGGAGTTCCTGGTCATGGACTTCGACCGCACCACCAAAAACGAGGTGGTGGGCCGCTTGGTCCTGGGTGCACGGAGCTCCTCGTCCGCCGGTGCTGCCCATTGGCACGAGGTCTGTGGCAACCCGCGCCGACAGGTGTCCAAGTGGCACAGCCTGAGCGAGTACTAGAACCTGGCTGAGAGCATACACACACAAACACACACACATACGGAACACACATGCAACTGCACATACACACACACACATACATACATACATATACACATACAAGTGCATGCACAGTCTCCAACATACACTTTAATGAACACGCACAAACAAAACCACATCTCCATGCCAACCCCATGGCTACCTACAAATGGAAAACATGCACACATGCCAGTTAATATATGAAAACAAAAGAACTTTTTACAGGTGAGATACCTATAACTTCTCTCTCTGTCACACACAAACACACACACACACACAAACACACACACACACACACACTCTCTCACACATACTCAAACACACTCACATACATACGTAAACACACACAAACCCATTGAAACTCCTACTTGCATATGCATATATGCACACACACGGACACAAGAAGTTCATGCACACTGACATATGTAAGCAAAAGACGTCTGTCTGAGAGCCACCTCACCTCGAAAACAAAGTGGACTAAGGGAACGGAACACCAGTTTCCATACGAAAAGGACTTGAACACAAATACTGACACATTAATACACATATTGTGACACACATATACAATAACACTGTCACTAAAGAATAGTCACGATGGAGACCAAAATATGACTATGAATACAAGACTGTTATCATTTTTTGGTGGTGGTGTTGTGAGGATCCAAGCCCGAGTTTTGCTTTTTATTTTCTAATAATTGTATAATGTCAGAATTCACTAATCTCTTCTTGCACTGGTTGTATCGCATGTCAGATCAATGAAACAGATGTTTTTTCTTCTCTCAAAAGAAAAGAGAGACAGTGAACAAATAGAAGTGTTGTTGTTCAAAGTTGAAAGAGAGTGTTTTTTTTTGTTTGTTGTTCAACCAAATATAGCAAACCAGGCAGACCTTCAAAGTGTACAGCAATCATTCTAAAATTGTGATGTCAAATTGTTTTTTTTTTCCTAACTCTGGAAGAATTGTTTTATTGTAAGACTTGCTTATGGGTCGTCAGTTACTGTATGACAAGGTTCATTCCTTAGGCAACATATTGCTATGCTTTAAAACAAAATCACTGTAACAACCATTGGGACGACAATTTCTGGGCATATTGCCTCTCATTGAGTTCACTTCCCATTGGCTCTTTAGCATCAGACTCAAAACAGAATCTTCCAGAATTATTTGACAAATAATCCTACTAAATGTCTGCCTTCGGATTGCTATCATAAACAAACTTTGATTTTTTTGTAGAAAGGGTAATGCTCAGCAACTGTATCATATCCAATACTGCTCTGTCTTGGTCAAAATAACTAAACGGCAGCTCTCTCTGTCTTCTGTGCTTTCTTATTGTGACGCGACAGCTTGCAATTCACACCGCTATCCTACCGGCTTTTAAAAAAACTGACACAAGCTAGACTCCTGACAGTAGGGGGCGCAATCGGGGATTTTTCATAAAGGACAGACACCCAGGACTGCAATGGTTGCATGTCTCTCATGTGCAGTACAGGAACACTAATTTGTCAAGGCTTCCCACTTTTCTAGGTTAGCCGTTTGTATTTGTTTCGACTTATTTTGTAAAAGTGAAATTACTGCACCAACATTGCCTTGCAAAAGCTTTTACTTGTTCTATATTTCACTATCAGGATGACCAGGATGATAGTCAAGTTGTCTCATGAAAATTTTGTCAAAATTTGCTGGAAGTGTTCGATTAGAATTGGTTTCTGTTTTCCCCATTCTAACATTTTACTTTCCCTTAGAACCCATTCATGTGGTACCCCTTCTGTGATTGGATTTCCCACTCGTTCTCATGAAATTGTTTTCTGGTCCCAGAAGCAATCAAAGTCTGAACCACAGTGAAAAGTTTCCAGTCTCATAACCTGGTATACCTGCTGTCAGTCGGGTGCCAGTCCTGGTCCATGGGACAGACAGACAGAAGGGCAATAGACGCAGTGAGGAGCCAATGTTTGGCAAGGTGCGCTCTGACCAGAAGGAGGAGATGCAGGAGGTCCACCACAGCACTGCGGTGACATGATGAGAATGTCGCTCTGACCTCTGTCGCTCTCTCCCCATCTCTCTCTCTCTCACTCTTTCTCTCTATTGCTCTTTCTCCCTCACAATTGAGTGTCTGCCTGTCCACCCTCCCGTCGCTCATCTTGATCTTTATGTAATCACCTCCATTACGTATACCTTATCAGGATTACAGATGGGAAAGCGTGTTGCATAACTCCTGTGTTGTATTAGTTGCATGCTGCCAGCTGACGTGAATAAGACCGGTCGCACAGCCTTCTAGGGATCTCCCACGGGCAGAGCAGCGAGTGCGCCCAAGCGCATGGCCAGAGTCGCTGCAGCTGGGGCTCCGCATCTGCTAACTCAGAGCGGAAGCAGTGAGTGTGAGCATGAAAGGCAGGGAAAATATAATAACTTTTAAGCTGAAACGCTGCAACTCAGAGCATCCCTGTGGACATCCTGTGGACCGTAGTTATAGTCTTCACAGATACATCCTTACAGCCTGCCCCACTACAACCTGGAATAGGCCTACATGTAGATACAATATCCAGAACACTTTCCTGCACCCCACACACATGTTGATATAAATATTGTTTACTCACATATCCACATAGTCTACGATGTGAGGTGTGATGGGCGAATCGCCGGCATTTGCACTGGCTCATACAGAAGACTGTAGGCCTATAGGCTCCTTTAAAGATGGTGTATATGAACACCTGGGAACTTTACCATTTGTTTCTCCACCCATTTTCCAAGCATGAGAAATGCCTCAATTTTTGCTGTTTGTTTGTTTGTTTGTTTACAAAAACAAACATGTGGGAGCCAGTTATTAAGTTATTATCAGTTGTTAGCGTAGGCCTATTTTGACCACATTGAACGTTTTTTTTTTGTTCTCAGCGTTAAAACATTCCTTGTATCTTCCTGCAGTATGTGGTGCTAAGGGAGACATGGACACAATGGAAGGCTAAGGGCTCTCATGAACACACACACACACACACACACACACACACACACACGCTTAATTCCCTGTAGAGTTGTCGCACTCTTAAACACCCCTCCCTCCCCCTGAGCCTAGCCTAGCCTTCACATCCAATGCTGTTTTTTTGTATTTTGAACTCTAACCAATCTGATTTGGACTGTCGGATGTACAAAATCAAATCAAATGAAAGCTGTATTTAATTCATGTGCTGATCATGACCAGGGATTGTTGTAAATTAAACGGTACTTTGAATTGTGCAAACTGTGCATATACTTGGAGTGTCTGAGTCTGAAGTAACTGGGGAAAAAATTGACCTTTGCAAATCTGCAAGATGCCATGAGTTGATACGCAAAATAGAACACTAATGCTAGTCTGTCTGTTGGTTTTGTTAACACATATTGAATGTGCAAATAAAACGTCAAAGTGGTACACTACAGTTTGTCTGATACTTCATTTTCACTCTTTCAACACAACACAGTTGTCTACCTGCTGATTCGAGGGGACATCATTCTTCAACCACCAGTGCCCTGTAACATTCATAAATTAGTATGTAAATCACAAAATATTGGGCTTGAACTGACTTGAACAAGACATGACTTCAGATAGATAAGTAAGCCTAATGCATATCCACACCTTTGGTGGTAGGGATGCTCTGTTGGGACAATGTTTGGTTGGATGACAAAGACATTGAATGGGGCTGATTCAGAGAAACCAGCAGGGTGTCTCATGCTTCCTGGAAAATGATGTAACAATGCTATCCCTCACTTAATGACCTCACTGACTAACATGACGTAGGGGTTTTTGTATCGTATGCAAATGCATACCAAGAGGACACCTAGTGGTTTGTCTCCAGAAGTGACTGAATGAGGTGATTGAATCTGAAAACAGAGAAGGAAGAAAGGGAGATTTATAAGAAGCAAAGACTATAGCCCCATTCCTTTCCCATACACCAAAATATGACTTAAATACATCATATTCAATGTTGAGGTGGCTAACACAGATGATGAGAACCAGGCATATCAAACAAAAAAGAAAATATATAAAAAACTCACATGACTTTTTAGTGGTTTGGACTGAATATGAACCGGGCTTGAAAATCAGCTGTGGATAGTTACTATGAACATCATTTTACATTATGAAAGTGTTTTAAATGAGAAGGTCATCATCTGGTTGAGTGTCTGACTTCATGAAAGGAACTATGGTTAAATGGCTGTCCAAAGAGGGGAAATTCCTGTTTCTTGATCAGTCCTTATCTTTACTGATTAACAAACTAATGGAACATGTTGCTGTGAAACCGAAGATCAAGTGTATTAACTTTTCATTCATTGTAGCAATAGAGAAATACTAATACAGTTGCCTCTCTATGACATTTTTGTGAAATGAAAAAGGGTTGTAGTAAAAATGTGAAATGAATGTGAAACTACAAAGAGTGAAGTCCATTGTAGAGATGACCCCTGTCAGGAGGGGAAGATGAAGAATATAAGTGATCTCAGTTTCACGGTGCATCTTAATGGAATCGAGAAAATCAACAAAATGAGAAAAGCAGTGGCCTAATATATGGTCACGCAAGATGACAAGTTTCACATCGACCTTCTCTGAGTTTTTCTTAAACAGAAATACTTGTAAGTCACATGTTAATTTTTTATTAATGTGCTACTGTCTGACGTCTCAGTCTGACCTATTTGAAAGGAAACCCCCACACTGTCCAATGAATTCCCACATCATCACAAGAAAATTCCCAGTCATGCCTAAAATGAACTTGCTTGGAATGTAAATGCCATTATTGTTCGAAAAAAAACTCTTACAGTACAGCTGACTTGATGACTGAAAAATGTGTACCGGTACATTTAGGCTACTGTAGTCTGTAGGCCTATTAATTCAACTCTCTCACCCAGAAAGTGGACTTGTTACTTGTCTGCTCGGTAAAATAAAGAACACTTCTTACAACTTCTCCAGAGATGAAAGATAATCTACATTACACTCATAACAGAGATGGATATATCCAAACTTACTCTACTCATGTGTTGTGGACCTATTGGAGTTAGCTGAGGGTGTACCAGTGAGGGTGTACCAGTGCCAACAGTTTAGGCTCATATCTGTACCAATGCAGTGTTATAATCAAAAATAACATACTGTAGTGCCAGTGTTTCAAGTTGGGTGACATCATAACTAGATGACATGTGCCAGTATTGTGCCATACACATAGATGTAGAAGTACTATATATAAGTGTAGAAGAAGTGAAGAAGTGTAGAAACCCAGCGGGTGAAAAATCCCTTTTAATATTTTACATCTTTATCATGACAACATTTTTATTTCTCAAAGAGATGAGGCAGATGCTTGTACCATATAAAAAGAAATTAAACAGAGCTCCTCTCTGTGCAATTAGCATTGCTCCACCTTACAAATCGGACGTGGCCTCAGATTCACACATCACATGCACTGGCACCAAACAAATTAAAGACGATTCACTGCTGTGCCTAAAGACAACTTTTAAGAAGCGGGAGAGAGCCAGCTGAGCTCCTTGTGGAATCTGACTCTTCAAACCTCCTCTTTCTACATTTATTTCTTAGGTAAGATAAGTACATTTCTTGAGTTATTTGGGTAATAGACTTTATTCCAGCTTTCTTAAATGTTTTAACTATCTATGCATTGCAAGGTTTTCTGAGGTACCATTTGAGAATGCTTAACTGTTTTATTGGAAATGTTTCCAAAACTAAGTCTAATGTCTCAAGTAAGTAATTTCTGAAGTTATCAATTAGGCTATAATTGGAGGTAAATGCACCATGCTTCCGATGGATTCTACCTGGACATGATTTCATGTTTACTTATTTTAAAAAATATTTCAAATTGCCAATCTGATCTCAAGTCAAGTTTATTAACAAACTTTTCATGTGCAAGTCAACTCAAGCTGACGGCTAAAATTGCTTCACCGTAGAACATCAGATTTGAACACTCATGTTTTTTTTTAATTTTGTTTAATGTAGAAATAGGTTCCAAGGCTAGTTATATCTATATAAGGATTTTTTTGGGAGTAAATAGATAAATTGAATGTAAAAACATGAATTATGCATGTTGTATGATTTGAACATGTGTATATGACTACACCAGAGATGAGTCTTTGATAACATCATCCCATCTTTGCTGTATATTGTATTCCCATTCCCAAATGGGAAGTCAGCAGACTTGAGAGCTTAACTAGATTTTCATGCTGTCATGGTTGATCACAAATGGCCATTGTGATGGCTTGGCAGCTGACTGCCTTATGAGAGATGTTGCTCACCACCAGTGGTGATTCTCAGAGAATTTTTCGCCTCTGTCAGACATGCGTTTAAGCACTGTGACAGCATCCACTGTCCTTACTTGCCTTTTACCCCCCCCCCCCCTTCTCCAGAAGCAACCTGTGCAACCTGTCATGTCCCGTACAAGCGACACAAACAGCAGGGTGAGTGGATCAGCTGGGCACCTTGCCAGCAGCCAGACTATCCTAACTGACACACATGGAATGCATACTGCAGTCTAGACATGCAGGGGAATGTTTTGAAATCAACTGATATATTTTATTTTTCATAACTTCAGGAATTGTCATAATTTGCTAAACTTTATGTGATGCACATCACTGACAGCCAGCAAAGGCTTCTAGATAGTCCATTAGACAAACACTTTTGGTGTAGTATTGTTTGCAAAGGCATCTATTGACAATTTGGTTATAAAATACAATCACATGGCAGTGTAGCCTATGTCAACATTTTCCCCAGAAATTGAAAAAGTAAAGATGTTTTGGCCTGTTCTCCGCAGAGCAATATAGTGCAGCGGGTGGCGGGCCTTCCTCTCGTTCGCTCCGCGTTGCAGAACGCAAGCTCTGTGTTTGTGGTGGTGAAGGATCGCTACCCTCTGCTAGGCTTCATGGGAGATCTCTCCAGTCTGGGGATGCACCTCTTCGGCCTGACCATCACTCAGAGAGCTGCTCCTGTTGTAGACAGTCTGAGAACACAGAGTAAGTAGATATAACATTGGGGCAAATCATTTTATTTAGTAAAAAAAAAAAAAACTGTTTAAAACCACAGCATGTTTAATTTCGGATGGATAAATAAAAAAAAAAATGCTGTACAACTTGCGATTTGTAAGAAAGCATTTTATTTCTTTGCCACAGTTGATGCTGTAAACAACTTTGCTTGTGTGGGTTTGGACCAGATGGAGAAAATCTTTCCAGCTCTGAACCAGTCAACTGAGGAGGTGGGTGGCTGTCTCGGTGTCTCAGCTCATACTGCTCATACTGCTGGGGTAATGGAGGACTCTGACCTGCCAGCTGCAATGACTCAATAACCTGGGCTCGGCCATACTTCCTGTGACACTGCACAAAATTTCGTGTTCAACTCAGTATGGCCAAGCTGCCTATTTACTGTAGGCCTATTTCCTGTCCCAGAATTTCAGGCACCAATGAGAAGCGAGCTTTTACTCCAAGGTGAAGGAGACGGGCTAAACAAGT